>PVKA01002153.1:0-130603 GCA_004027165.1 Ctenomys sociabilis
TTTTTTTTCTTTTATTCTATAATTTTCCTTGAGAATCATTTTTCATAAAACTTGTCATTTGTTTTGTAAGGTTTATCACAATATCTTCATCATCTGTCTTCATGGTATCATTTAAAATTCTCACTTGACATATCAGTTCCTTGTAAGGTAATGGTTAATTCCAGAACCCTGATCTGTTTCAATAGAAATGTTTTCCCTAGCAAACTTCGCAGGTGCAATGTGAACATTATGCCTACCCTGCCTTCCAACCCTCCTTTCATTAGAATTCATTGTTTCCCATTACTTAGATTCATTACTTCATCAGGGATTTACAAAATGGAAGCATTTTAATTCTATCATTCATTTCTCATGTGTTAGCTAGAATACTTTAAGACAAACACTCTGTGATATGGTATTTAAAGGAATTTTGGATTAAGTGTTTGATTCCTCCCTATTTAATTACTGTCAGATTGATAAATTTGGTTCCTAGTAATTTGCAATGCATTTATATTTTAGTATCATGAATAACTAAAAGATTATTTTAATTCTGAATTTATGAAACTCATCAAATTCAGTTATTTTAGGGTGAAGCCAATATCAAGCCAAGTTAATATCTACAGTGAAAAATAAAATAAGTGAATATAAAAAAAAAATAGTAGAGGAACATTTTCCAAAGGTAGTGAACATATACTGTTAGAACAGACTTTCCAGGTTTCTAAATACAAAAGAACAATAACACGGCACTAATAATTTTATTTTTAAAAGTTAAAAGTTTACACTGAAGGTCATTCAGGCAGTGTGTTTGTTCATCTATTGCCTAACCTGAGCATCACAGGGTAGGTTGTCAGTTTAAAAAGTTGATTTTTTTATTCAATAGATTTGATAAAATTATCCTTTTTATATTTTCTGTTACATTAGCTTATAAAATTTAAATTAAAAGATGAAATATGGTCTCCCTGAATTTAAACAACTGGACTTAGCAGCGTTAAATATTCAAATTGTGTTGTCTACTATTTGCCAACAACTATTCCATTTGCCACAATTTATTTAATAGAATACTATCAACTTCATAAAGAACCAACTATTGCAACTATTTCATACTTAAGGTTACTTAGTCTGCTTAGAAAAGCTGAGGGCCAGGGATATGACTCAGTGGAAAAAGCACTTCCCTGGCAAGTACAAAGGCCTGAGTTCAATCCTCAGTCCCCCCCCCGCACATATATATATATATATATATATATATATATATATATATATATATATATATGTATATATATATATATATATATATATCAATCTAATTTATCATCTAAAAAAATTACAGAATCCAAAAAACTATTTCTTCTTGTTGTTTTAATGTTTCCCTTGAGTACAATGAGAGAATTAGTCATATACTTTGCTAGAACTTATTTCTTTTAGCATCAATATTCCTCCAGAAATACAAAATTCTATGAGAATTATAAAAGCAATGCTTAGGGGACAATCTGCTCAGGCCGCCATCCTGTCCCTCTCTGGGACAGGAGCTTTCTTCCCCTCAATAAATATATTCTTCTCATTAAAAAAGCAAAAAAAAAACAATGCTTGAGATATCCTAGAAAATAAGGATCCATAAGAAAAACACACGTACTTGACAAGGGAAAAATAAGAATGAATCATCCACACCAATAATGAATTCCATCTTCATTATGAATATACAACCAGAGATTTTTCTATATGTAAATTTCTACTAGAGTCACACAAGTGTTAATCATTTTTGGCACTGGTTTAGTGTCATTTGCACTATTCTTCAATGAACTGTGCATTTTAGAATAATCCTGTCTTTACTTTAGACTCAACCATTAGCTATCAGTACTAAGTCACAATATTAAATATTAACTACTGGTAGAATTCTAAAGATGTATGCTTCAATTTATTTATAGAACTGTGTCCTAAATATTATGCTCTAAGCAAAGATTGCTGTTTTTATTTAAAAAAAACTTTTAGCCCTGATAAGTATTTTATTGCCTTTCTGCTTAATGATACTTTTTATCATACTGTTCATTATGATAATCATCCAAGAACCATAAACACACTTAGTGAAATGCTTCAGGGAACAGATTACCAATATTTCTAATTAAATATACTGTTGACCATAAGCTAATTAGAGTAAGCAACATTTAAGCATAGTACAAGACCTATAAAAATATAAATTACTAGGATTAATGACTGTATATAGTTGAATTTTTTTCAGGCTACATAAAATATTTTAGCATTCAATTAGAAATAATACTGAGTTAGATTTCTTTCATTAAAATCTAATTTTTGGGGGGCAGCCAAATAGCTCAGCTGATTAAAGAGCCTGCAAGCAGGCTCAGGGGTCTGGGGTTCAATCCCCAGGCTTGCTGTGCTGGCCCCACCCCCAGGGCCTGCTAAGACTGCAATTGAGATTGGGCATGGTGACACAAACACCTGTAATTCCAGCTCTTAGGAACCTGTAAACAGGCAGATCACTATTAATCTGATCCATTAGTAAGACCCTGAACATCCGGTAGACCCTTCGGTAAAAATACAAAAATAAAATAAAAAATAATAATAATAAAATAAAATTTCATTTTAAAAAAAATCTCCAATTGTTGGCATTTTGGCAGTCTGTTTTTAAATTCAATAGGGAATAAACATTACCCAATCTACTATACTTCCATCTATATTCTTTTTTTAAAAAAATCTCAAAACCCTTAAGTGGTAAATTAAAATACAATTTTTAGTAGAAGCTATATTCAAATTTTCATCTAAATAATTCAATTGAAAATTTAGATCAGGCTTGCATTGACATACTTTGTTTTGTGAAGGAGAGGTCACTATTTGTGCTGAGGTGAGAAGGAACATTACAAAATGAATGAATTATCCTCTTCTCATACTTATGTAAGCAAAACCGTGAATAAATCTTTCCTATTTTACCTTGAGAAGACAGTTCTGAAATACATTAAGTCTTTAGCTGGCAATTGAAAGGACTGGGCCAAGCAAAGTCAGTCCTTTGTAAGACAAGAGCACAGAAGGGCCATCTTGGTCCGGAAGTCAGGTCAAAGAGCAGACTTTGTTTGTCAAGATCATGCTCTGTGACATCAAACCCTTTCTCCAGGGAAGAGCAAACTATCTGATACAACACACCAGGCAGAATATATTTTTCTGAACCTAAAATGGAAAGGATTTAACTGAACTGAAAGCCAGAGTGAAACCTTTGCTATTTCTACAGTAATTCCAAAACTGTAATACATGCAAGCCCAAAAATCAGAAGTAATGTCCAATAATTTTTAAGAAACTGTGAATCCAGAAAGAAATAAGAAGTAAGACCTAAAGAGTTCAAAGTGACAAGGAACTTAAGAATTGCTCTGAAGTTACACCAATATGTAAAATACTAGAAATATCATATCTTTAATAACACTGGCATATAATGCACCAAAGTATGGGTTGTAATGTGATATTTTAATACATGGGTACAGGTACTGAATGAACTGATAGCACTCTACCAAAATGATGCCTTCCCTACCATGTTCACTGCAGCAAAATTCACAATAGCTAAGAAATGAAGTCAACCTAACTGTCTGCCAACTAACAGATGGATGAAGGTGGTGTGGCAATACATGTGCAAAGGGGAATACTGTCCAGCCAACAATGCAGCCCTGACCTGTGACATGGATAGAAATGAGGGTAATATTGGAGGTAGAATAAGCCAGCACAGAAAGAAAAGCACTACTTTATCTCCCTCATACGTGGGACTCAAAAAAGTCAGTGTCATAGAAATTGAGAAGAAAGTGGTGGTACCAGCTGTTGGGAAAGGTGGCTTGGTAGGAGGTGAGGGGACAGGTTGATCAGTGTGTCCTGCATCATAGCTAGAGAGGAGCAGAAAGTGTGATGTGCTACAAAACAATAGCGTGACTACTGACCACAGTAATGGACTATATATTTCAAAATAATTAAGTGAACTTGAAAGTTTCACTATAGAGAAAAGTCAAATATTAGATAATGTAGATGTGTTTAGGCTGATTAATATATTATGTAATGGTTAAGTGTGCTTAAATACATCACAGTATTTGTATGTGTGATGGCTATATTTTTATGTATCAATTTTAAAAAGTTTAAGTTTTAACCTGTCTAGTTACTATAGTAATTCAATTTTTTGCACCTTTAATATCATTTTCTATAATCTGGCTTATGTTGTCTAAATACATGTTACAATAATTTGCCAATTGTTTGATTTATTCATTTTAATTTCACCTATAGCTTCATGCTCTTAGCCCTTCAATTTCTACAGTTTCATAAATAAAGATGTAGATATGCTAATAGAAATGCTTCAAAGGAAAGAATTTCTTTGCAATATTGATCACATACAGTGTGGTCTTACACTACTTAAAGTCCTTAGTTTATAAGTGAAAAATGAATTATTTACAAAAATTAAATGATGTCACAAAAATTAACTTGTATGTATCATGAGTCTAAATATAGAAACAAAAGCTGTATAACTATTCAAAGTAAACCTATGAGAAAACCTTTTCTAAATGTAGGTACACAAAATGTCTCAGATCAAGATCTTACAAGAATAAAGAATAAATAAAAAGACATTAATTAGATCATCAAAACTGAAGCATTGTTCTTTTTTTAATTTCTAAATTTATTTCTTTGTTTCTTCTTTCTCTTTCTTTCTTTCTTTCTTTCTTTCTTTCTTTCTTTCTTTCTTTCTTTCTTTCTTTCTTTCTTTCTTTCTTTCTTTCTTTCTTTCTTTCTTTCTTTTGTTCATTCGTTTTGGCGGAACTGGGGATTTAACTCAAGCCCTTGCGCTTGCCAGGGAAGTACTTATTCGGCTGAGCCATCTCCCCAGCCCCAAAAACATTTCTTTAAATGTTATGAAAACTAAAAGCATGGGAGCTATTACAAACTATAAATATTCATAACAAGAGATTTGTATTGAGATCATAGCAATAACTCCATAAGTTGATGAAAAAACTACACATTTTTTAAAAATATGGTCCATAATATCAAAAGATATCTTCAAAAATAATTTAATAGATAATAATTTTCTAAAAATATGTTCAGGGTGATTGATCACTAGACAATTCAATCTACTATAAGACTATACTACAGCCGGGCGTGGTGGCGCATGCCTGTAATCCCAGCACTAGGGAGGCTGAGGCAGGAGGATTGTTGTGAGTTCGAGACCAGCCTGAGCTACAAAGTGAGCTTAAGGCCAGCCTGAACTACACAGTGAGACCCTGTCTCAAAAAAGACAAAAAAAAAAAAGACTATACTACATATTCATTAAAAGGTTCAAATTAATAGACTGACATCAACTTTTGAAAAACATGTGTAATATCTGATGGACTGGTAAGGACAAACATAGTGCAACATATTGGAAACATTTTCATGGTTTTGTTAAGCTTATACTAACTAAAACCAGAATATACAGGCATGCATTTTTCAACAGAAAAAATGAACATATTGAACATATTTCTCTATATTAACTCATATATTTGTGTTCACATCACTATTATTTATAATAATACAAATCAGAAACAACCCAAATTTCTAAAATACCCATCTTAGATTGGCTGTAGTTGTATGCACCTGTAATCCCAGTGCTTGGGGGGCTAAAAACAAGATGACCACTCTGAGTCCAATCTGAGTAGTGATACTATATAGACCATGAACTAAATATATTTAAAAAATAAAATATTCATCATTTGGATTTTGTATATTTTGTTTATTTTTCTTAATAAGAGCTTAACATCACCTTGTAACCAACTCATGACCCATCCTGTAAGTATAAGCAGAGCTTGCAAAGAAAATATGTTAGGTTCTTCCTAATGTCATCAAATAATTTCTACTGCACATTTTCTGCACATTAATCTTTAGGCAATTGATATGGCAGATTATTTGGTCTCTTTTTTCGTTGAATCCTGATATTTAGAACCATTTCTTCTCAAAACTAGTAGTTTTCAAAAGCTTCTCCATATCAGGGAATAGAAACACTGGAGTAGACAAAATAATACTGTGCCTCATACAGTTTACACTCTTACAAAATATGGGCCCTGGTAAGTTTTGAATAAACATACTTGAAATGTATCAATTTTAGTATTGCAAAAATGTTTCTTCTTGAAGACTGCTCTCTTATAACCATGGGCTGATTATTTCATTGGATATTGGTTTGTGCTGAATTCAGTGCAGAACAGATGTCAAATTGTGTATTAAATGGTAATATATTCTAAATGTGACAGGCACAAGATTTAAAAGTTTCCATTATTTCCTCAAAACATCCTATTTCTTTAAAATTCTGAAATGCTTTTGTCTACAAATATTCATTTTTCCAGAGGAGCATTTTTGCCTGAGACTACCAGCATGTCTCACCCTTCAAACTCTTCAAGTTTTAAGGAAGTATGAAATAGTGTCATACTGTTTTATGAACCATTTGAAAAGATTTCTTCATGTTTGACTTCATTTATTTATCTATTTTTAGCTTGACTCTTTCTTTGAACCATTTTCAGCGCTTAACCAAACAGCATGCTTTTACCCTGGAAGGTGGAAAAATATAACAGTACTTTAGTTCTCTAAGGCACTCCCCTCCTGTGGTACTGATATCCTAAATTAAGAGCTTCCTCTGAAAGTGTTTAAGATTCTGCATCAAAGATAGGACAAGACACAGCAGTTTGTCCAAGAGAAGGGTAAGTGAGCAGTACGGTGGTAAGTGGGTTAATAAGAAAACTAGGGCACAGAGGTCCGTTCTTCAAAAGGGAGCAATCTTATCACACTGACAGGTGCTATGAAAATGCTGGCCATCAGGACTGCTGATGCCACTTCCTGCTGGTCTCCAGGTCCCAACTCTGCAGTCATTTGTCGCTCTGGAAATGAAGTGCATATCAAACAGAAATATATACTATGCTGCTCTTTGAATCCTAGTCACACTAATGTTTACAAATCAATTCCCTTTTAAGTCAAAAAATTTTGTTGCAGTCATTTAAACTAGATCATTTCTAGTTTTTCAAGCTCTTATTTGGAGGAATTAAAATGCTATCTATGATTAGTACAGCTTTGTACTATTATCCTAATGCTCAGTAAACAACTAAAGTAAGACATTTAAACTATCTTTTATTAGTAAAAGTTAAATATATACAGAGTTATTTGAAATTGGCAAATTTCTTTATTTAATGAACATTGTCATGAATCATCTTCCATATAGATATATTTTTGTTTTTATAAAAGCACATGCCCTCAAGTACTTGAGAAGTTAAATGCAGAAAATATTTTGAAAGTCTTAAAAATGCTAAACATTTATTATTGTTTATTTGTATGGGAGAAATATATATTTTATTTGTCTACTTGTCCCTGATGCAGGTTTGAATTTTTAAACTGAGCTAAAAGAAACTTTCAAGAGAGAAAATAACTATACACATTAATGTTTTAAATTGCAATATATGAAAAGAACTTCATACCTAAAATTAAAAGTTTATTCCATCCCTATAATTACAGGAAGCTTATAGGATAGATGCTAAAGTACTTTATAAATCTGAATTGAAAATAAATTGATGGCAAACTATTTATATAACACACTAAAATATGTCCTCAGATTGTTCATTATAAAGTAGTTTTTAAATATTTTCCCTAATGCTGAAAATGATCTACTACATTATCATAAAATGACTCATTCAGAAAATGGTAACTTCTATTAATTCCAGCATTTATTCTTATCATAAGATATGGCTACATAGAAAAAAAGTACCTTTTAAATTTCAAAAAAAGAATAATGCTTGAAATTTTATGATTTAGATTTAATCATAAATAGTTTTTAAAATAAATTCCTAAATGCTGCAAAATGGGTCCTGTGGTAGGCAAGGATGTACAGTTACTGAGCTGTGTGCAATCATAAGTGGTATGTACGCCTTCAGCAGTTTCTTAAAACATACAGAGCTTTGAAAAAAGTTTGTTATGTTACTAAATACATGATTTGCACATGTCTAGAAAGAAGGGATTGATTTCTAAAACACAACATGGTACCGGCTCACTATAAAGGAATTAAGTGTCTGTTTTCTCCATTTTCATAAGGCTGTTCAGTTGTTGGTTTGCACGCGTGCTGTAAATATAATATATAGAGGTATTAGCAAGAATTTGGACATATTTGTTCTCATTCTATGTTACAGACCAATGGAAAAAATGAAATGAAATTGTTAAAACAATGAGCTGTTTCATTGAATGCTGATTCTGAAAAAACTATCAAAATGGGAAAAACTTATTTGCTGCCATAGTATTTACATTTTTAAATACAGAGCAGAGCTCTTATCTGAAAAGCTTATGGAGAACAAAAGTTATTTGTGTGAACTTATAAAACACTATCTGCTGTAGTCAATTAATTATTATTATTATTTTCCATTCAAATGACAAGCTATCAATATTTTAACTTCTTTGCTATGTGTCCAGACATTCTTTTGATATCTTACAGCCACTTAGCAAGGTAGACACATGAATGAACAGAAAGAATAGTGGCATTCTACAAAGTGCGGGCCCTTGTTCTCTTTCATTACACAATGTAATCAATCATTTGGATGATATATATGAAGTTACCAGGTTCTTATCCTTGTAAGTCACATATGGTCAAATTAATCTTTGAGGATGATTCACAAAGATAGCAAAGTTTAAGACAATAATTGTAGAAAATTGTTGTTGGAAGACAGGAGATACACTTAAAAACAGTCAAAATTAGACACAGTGAAAAATTTGAAATATTTGTAGTTTGCCATTTGAATGAAAATTCATAATAATAATAAATTGCCTACAACTAATAGTGTTTTGCACAATTCACCTAATTAACTTTTATTCTTCCAAAAACATTTCAAGCAAATAGGAAAAAATTTAAGTGTTGTTTTACACTAAGAAAAGAGTCACATGGGTTAAGTAACTTTCTTAAAGCATTAATCTATTGAGTGATGGATTCAAAATCTGAACACAGCTAATCTCTCCATAATACACGCATTCTTCTTAGAGTTCTAACATTTGTATTTATACTCAGCTTGACCACTCTTTATCCATGAGCCTCTTATTGAGTATTAGAAATAAACTGGGACCTTGAAAAGAAAGCCACAGACAACAAAAAGCTTCATATTGTTCTATGAGGTTGACTAATCTTCTGTTATTATTTAGCTCTCCCATGATTTGGATGTTTGAAACGCATCTTGACTTGTCAAACTTCATTTAAAGGGCAATCTGAATAAATGTCATTAGGGTGTCATTTTATCTGTGCACTAAAATGTTATGTTTATTGTGGTAGATTTTAGTAATACATGATCAAGTGAAAGTTGAATTGTAAAATGTATCTTTGGGGGAAAATCAAATGAGTATATATACAGGGTGGATGAGATGATTGTACTAATAATTTCTGAAAGAGTTTTGAAAGCAGTGAATGCTTAGAATTTTTACGTTGACTAACTCTGGATGCTGATATCCATGATCTGAGAAACTATATTGAAGACAGCAATGTGTAATACCAAAACCCATTGTTGAATTCCTCTCATCTTGGTTCTCTAAATGTGTACCATTTCTAATGTCTTATAAATTATTACACTCCTTAAAATAAAATTTAAAAAAAGAAAAATTTAAGATTTATTGAAAGCAAGTATTAATATACTTCTCTCCAATCTTGCATAACTACACCTGTCAATTTGAGCCACAGATTTTATGGTAAAAATAGATAAAACAATTAGCTATTCCTGTTTTAAAAATCTGTAACATATATATTGTTGTATGTTACCGTATTTCTGTTTTTCTTTTCTATTTGCTTTTGCTTTTTTTTAACTCTTAAAAGTTAAATTAACTTAGAAACCATAAAATGTATACTTGTCTAATTCTATTCTTCCTAGAGAAAATATTACTGAACTTGGATGTGGACTACTTATAAAGAATCTAACACTTAATACAACCACAACATATTATTTAACTCTACATAAGTTCTCTTCCTCAATACCTTCATTCATAAAAGTGTAACACTTCACTTGAATGTTCACAGAACAAATTGAAGATATTTATGTGTACATATATAAATACATATGTATATACATGTCATATATATATATACATCATATATATATATATATATTCTAATAGTGCCCATGATATAATAGATATTCAATTATTGTTTTAGATATTTTTGTTAACTCATTTAACTATTTATTTATATTAATTCATTCAAAGCAAATGGCTATAAAAAAACAAACAGCAGCAATCATTTTCTTTGAATCAGATAACAACATTCTTAATTTTTTTTTTCATTTAAAAAAAATGCTGGCTGCAGAAATTCTAATTCTGGTTAATACCATTATTAAGACTTCAGTAATACTGACTTGCTGAAAAGAAGGACTTAAGCAATTAGGTGACAATTCCTAACATGGCGTGTGAAGTCCTGGACTTGAGTGCCTGCAGGATACTTCTAGCCAGGAAGAAACAACATATTCAAGATCAGGCCTTTCACTCAAATGAGGGACTGGACAATTACTATGTGTAGGAAATATTTTGAACCCTGAAGACAGTGTGAAGCATGAAACCGGCACTCATCTCAGGTTCTGTCTAGATGCAGTTTTCAGAAGGAAAGCAGCATGTTTCAAGGATCGTAGCAAGTTGAAAACTATAACAAAATTTAAGGAGATGGAGACAAGACAGGATAGAAGGAAGAATGTGCATCACATCGCAAGAGCTCCCAACTGCCTAGGCTGCACACCCAGGTGATCTTCAGGGCTAGCAGGTGGAGAAACCCAGCCCAGGACCACAGCTGAAAGCCTAGTGCTGCTCGCATCTGGGCCACTCACAGTTCAGTGGAGCGGCCAGGGAAGGTTACAGCATAGCTTACGGAAGAACACTGATCTATGCTTTCAGTCACATAATAGTCACAGGGTGCAGGATCTAATAGAAAATATGGAGAAGTGAAACATATAGTCAAGAGACCAAGCAATAGCAACCAATAGCAAAATAATAGAGATGATCGTACTATACCAAGATGTTAAAGAAAATTGGGAGGTGTTTCTAATGTATTTTTATAATTTTTTCCCTTTTAAATATAAAAATAAATACATGGAAAAAAAGAAAAATATATGCAAATTCAGTGATTTCAAGAAAAAAATGAACAAAGTGGGAAAGCAGAAAGTTAAAAAAAATGAATCTAAAGTCGAAATACACAATAACTAAAATGAAAAACTTATCAATACATCTTAAAAGTACAGTGGAAAATGGAGTAAAAATAAATCATAAAATTCAAAGACAGAAACCAAGAAAAAGAAGGCTAGGGATGTAACTGAACACATGCCAGGGAAGTACACTTGTGAGCGTGCACGTGCACTCTCTCTCTCTCTCTCTCTCTCTCACACACACACACACACACACACACACACACACACACACACACACAAAAGACAAAAAAACAGGAAAGAAAATGAAACCAAACCTCTGATTGGTAGAAAATATTTTAAGGAGTGGGGCTATAACTCAGTGGCCTAGGGTCTGCCCAGCATGTATGAGATGTATGAGGAACTGAGTTCAATTCTCCGTACAAAAAGGAAAAGAAAGAAAGAGAGAAACAAAGAAATTATGTTTACTCTGAATATCTCATAAGTGACTTGAGTCTGAAACAAACTATTGATAAGAAAAACACATACATAAATGAGCATGCGCTCCTACAAAAAGATACTTATGGTCAATAAAAAGTATGAAAGGATGCTCAAAAGCATTTAGTATCAGAGAAATCAAAATTAAAATAAGAGAAAACAGAATATAATGTTTTATATTGTATGCTGTATATATACACACAGAATGTAATGTTAAAAATACTGTGTTGAGAATGGAAAATCAGGGTACACTCAATGCACAACTGGAGAAAGTATAAAATAGCAAAGCACTTGGAAAAAATGGTTGACATTTTATTATAAAGTTAAAAAGTAGTTAATAGTTAGTTTTTCTTCTTTTAAATTTCTTGCAACTTTTTTTTACTTGTTTTTATGCTTATGTCTAGTAATCTAAAGAACTAATTTGAAGATAACATTATGCAATATAACCACCATTGCTGAATTCCTATTATTTTGTTTATTTAAATTCTGTATCATTTCAAATGAGGTTTTTTATTTTTATTCTCTCAAAATAATACATCTGTCTATTTGTCACAAGAAATGAAAACTTAGGTTATCAAAAAATACTTGCATATGAAACTCATATTTATTTGATTCATAATGGTTCTAAACTAGAAGCAGTCAAATTGTCAATAGGCAAGAGGATATACAAAATGCCCAGAAAATCAAAATCCATAATCAGAAACAACTTAATAATATATATCACAAAATAAGTAAATTTTTAAAAATACACTGAGCAAAGGATGCCAGATATAAGAGAAGATATGACTATAGAACTCCATTCAAAAGAATTTCTAGAATAGACAATTCATCCATAGTAATGGAAATTGATTAGGAGGCCATGGTTGACGAAAGGAGAATAAGAGAATTTTTAGAGTGATACATTCTCTACGTTGTATATAGTAGTTATACAATTTTTCATGTTTGACAAATGTAACTGATTTTACATTCAAAATAGACACATTTTGTCATTTTCAAATTATATCTCTAAAAAAGTTGATTGAAAGTAAATATAAGTCAATTTTTTCCTGACTGGTTTATTCTCTGTGAAGTCTTTCAAGTGGCATCAGCTGGTGGCATGTTCAGTGTTAGTCAAGTAGGAAGCAAAAGGTATTTTTCAATCAGAGGCCACATTAAACATATATATGCACACAGTGACTCAGGGACAAGAAGAAATATCACCATTGCCCAATCACAAGAATAATATAATATGCAGCTGAACTTCATCCAGAAGGATTAAAGAAAAAAAAAAAAAACATGCAAGTCAGCTGGAGTTGCTTGAAGACCAGAAAAGACAGCTGTCTCAAACTACTTGAAGACTAATATGACAAAGACTACTTGTTGCAACAGTAAACTTTCTATTTCTTTATTAACAAATTCTCAATTTTATTGAGTATAGAAATGTATTCATGTATAAAACAATTTTATGAACTCCACATTATCTAAATTTATGATATATAAACATAGTTTGTTGGGCTGGACTTTAAGAAAAGAGCCTGAAAGAACTGGCACAGTTGGTGGGCGTGTGTCTGTCCCTTCCCTTCCAATTTTGAGATATCCTGAAGTGATGGCTGTAGACTTGACTCTTTATGGGCAATTCCAAGAAAAAGAGAAGTCTTTGGGACTGATTTCTTAAGACACTGATTTAGCACCAACCCTACTCACAGGTGTTTTGTGTGTGTGAGAAAAATATATACCTACTGAATTTGGACAGTTTCACTATTTATTGATTTTCCATTATACACAGGAAAATACAAAACCTTAACATAATAGATAAATATAAAATAGACAGACTTATTTACTTTCATTCCAGAAAGTAGCATAATGTGGGTGAACTAAGGTTTGCATAGATATTCGGTCAATATGCAATAAAAAATAATAATGTATCCTTGCAGGAACTGAGTGGGCTTGCTAAAAGTATAGTAGCTTTTAGTCGACAATAATTGGGCAGAATCTGTAGGCAACATGTCAGCCTCATTAAATGATGTCTGAGAGTAAACAGTAAATAAGAAACTATGTGATCTAGTTCCAAAGCATAGTTCCTGTGAGATCTAAAATAAAATGGTCAAATTATAGTAAACATGTATTGCACTTACTAATTTCAAATTATATTAGAAATTTGGCCTAAGGAAGTAGTATTATGGTATTTCAGTGTACCAGTATTTCATTAACATTATTAGCTAGTTGGTAATATATTTGTGGTTTTATTAAAAGTCACAGAGAAATTCCAGGTATTATGGATTTTCAAAGAGGAATGAGAGCCGTCTTAATAGTTAGCATTAACTCAAAAAATCGTTACCATTTTAAAGAACTCCTATTTGAAAGAGAATGAATTCTAAATACCATTCATTATCCATAGTATTCATTCATAATCCCTTCAGAATTTCAATCCAGCATTTCAATAAAATATTTTACAAAACAGAAATTTTAGGAAAAAGATAAGTGAAGAAAAGGTAATAAGTGAATTATAACAAATGACAACTATTGTAACTTGAGATCTGTGACTATTGTCTTAGACAAATCATCCTTTCGGATAATTTATGCCACACTTTTCAAACTACCCTTAATCTTATAACAGCAAATATAACCCAGTGATTCTCATTTTAATTAAGGTTTGTCAGACATTTTGATGATTCTGGAAATAAAAAAATATTATGACATTCTGGGCTGGAAAGTGAAGGTTCTCAACTTGCTTTCAGTTAAAAGCAAAGACGTTCTCAGAAGCTGTCAGCCCTGTTTCTTTAAGCTCTGAAAGCTGTCTGAACTTGTCAGTTTGCTTTCCTTGCACTTTTATTGAAATAATGCAAGACAAGAAGTTATTACAATGTTTACACCTTTAAATTGGATTTCTTTTGTAATAGGGTAGAAATGTCACAGCGCCACTGAAGTCGGATTTGGAAAAGTGTTTGGATATCATTAAATCCAAAACTTTCATTCTATTTATGAGGAAAGCTAGACCGACCACTTGTGTTGTTGGTAATAAAGCAAATTTCAAAGTGGTAGGGGACTTCTAGCACCACTCATCACTCTATTCTTATGTAACAGGTACTTATTTAACTATCTTTATATGATTGCCTCATTTATTGGCAGTAATCATATTGGTGCCCTTTATAATCCTTAGAGAATAAAATTACAAGCAGCAGTGATTATTGGTTATAACAGTTTCAACTTTATATATGTTCATTTTAGTTTAAAATATATTCTGTAAAACAGGTTTCCAGGCTGGCCAGAGAGTGCAGTGCACTAAAGTGCCTGCTTAGGCACCTCAGGGACCAGGGTTCCAACCCAGGCGGGCAATGAAGGCCTGGTCCCCAGGGCATGCTTAGATGTGGACTGGGTATGGTGGCCCCTGCCTGTAATCCTAGCGCTTGCAAGGCTGAAAAACAGGAAGATCATTATGAGCCTGATCTGTGTAGGCTATAAACACTGTACTAACTACAAACAAATGAAGTTTCCGTACTTGTTTCTCTGTTATTAATGGGTTTTACAAAATACAAAACTCAAAATTCATTTTCTTAAAATTTTCTAAAGACATAGATCTAGAGAAATGAAGCTTTTTTTATAATCTTTGCTCTTTCATAGCAACCAAATAAATGACCTCCAAAAGAAATTAATAGATTCATATATGATAAAACATGTTTTTCCATTTTGTTCAGTGTTTGGTGATGTGCCATGCCTGAATATTGGAATAATCATTCTTTTTATCCTTTGTAGTCAGGCTTACTTTGTCCTCTGGCAACATGTTCAGACAAGCATCTCTCAGATGACGATGGGGTAATCTCAATTCAATCTTGCACACAGTCCCTCAATTTCACACTTGTGGAGGCTGGATTAGCCCAATTATTTTCTGGAGGTTAAGGAGAACTTTTATATAGACGGGACAGCACCACTGCAGAGACAGGGATGCAAGATTTCGTTACCTCAACAGAATCTATGGCAGCAGGAAGATCAGTTAGTGTTGATGAAATTTTAGCAGAAGTGAGATGGAGTTTGAAAGGAAGTTATTTTCCTTATAATGGACCCTGAGTTTTTCACTTAAGAGTCTCAGAAATATGTGAGCCTGACACTTTCATTTAGTAAGCCTATCAAATCAAATATTTCACATATTGTCAGTACTAGTAACTTCTAAAATTCTAGGATCTTGGTTCAAGTAGAGAGAATATATGCATATATTCTGCTATATATACAACATTTCTGTGTGAAGTTATATTTATATATATGTATATATATATATACATATATATAAAACTATGCATGTATAGTATATATAGATATATGTTGCATATATACTGTCATGTATTTTATATTATTATATATCATATAATATATATATATATATGTGTGTGTGTGTGTGTGTCTTTTCAAAGTATAATAATGTTCATACCAAAAATTAGAAGTTTGACTTTGTAAAAGGTAACCATTTTCATTAGTCAACTTCAAACTGTCAATTTGTCATGTCACATTACATAAAATTATAAATCTCTTTTAAAAATACAGAGAAGCCTCATTCTTGATGCTACACATATTCTTTATATCTCAGATTATTTTGACCTATCCAGTTTAAAATGTTCTGTCTTATCACATTCGCAAGTAGATTCAGTTTCACACCTGCTATTTTTGTTTCTGGAATGAAACACATGATAATAAATATGTTATTTTCACTTGGTGGAATAAGGGTAATTCATGAAATTCAGCTTTATATAAATCCATCAAAGTATGTGCCAGGTCATGAACGATTCAGTCTTTACAAAAATAGAGTAAATATTTTTGTTGTATGGAATAAGATGTAAAATAAAATTTCAAGGTCAATATTTGGAGGCAAAAATTTCTTTTTCTGATGTGGCTACATCTTAGAGGTGTGGTCTGTGGCAATGCACTGTGATCTGGACCAGTTTCCTACTCTGAATAATGAGAATAATAAGATTGTCTAAGTTTTGGAAAAACAAAGTAATGAGCATCATGTAAACATTAAAACAACATGTAAAATCAAGCAATGATTCTTCACTGTAATTGGCCTAAGGATATACATTTCCCCGCATGCTCTCCACTAACATCTAGAAGAATCCTATATGCATAGCACTATTAAAAATTCCCTTGATAAATGTAGACATTGGGTATCACATATATAGTAATAAAAATTTTAAAATTACCAATCATATTCACTTTTCTCATTTGAAAATTTTAATGATGTAGAATGTAATACATCATTAATCCAATTGTTCTGGAATAAATATCTAAATAGGGATTGTAGCAGATCATATGGAAAGTTGTTCTTAGAATACATAAGTTTCCTCTAAGTAGGTAGAAAGAAAAAAATATTTTAGTGCATTGATAGTACCAGATTTTCTAATAGATACACATTTTATCCATGTTACTAGATGGAGTAAAACAGAATATGATTAAAAAGTTCTTGCTAAAAGAGTTTGTTATCCTTCTTTCCACTAATTTATATCTGCCCCTAAATATATACCTATACTTATTTATTGTAATATTAATTATGCTGATACAGAGATGAAGGGGTAACATGAGACAAATGGAGGACACTTCACCGGTTATTCATTTTGTACTTCTTTAAAAAACAATTTCACTTTGGTTGAACAAATAAAGATCAGGATTCCACTAACTGAGGCAGGAATGCACTGGTGACATGTGTATGATTTGGAAATATCAAGCTTAGTTCTCACCTGCTGCATTCCAAAACTAATTTCCTTCACCATAAGCTACATATTATTTACACAGAGGATCTACTGAAATATTTGAGTGATCTAAGCAAGAATTAAAGCAAAGTGCCTCACTGGCAGCATAATTCCCAAATCCAGGACTCAAGGGAATTAAGGCACTTTAAAACTTTTAATCTGTCTCTCAAACCTGAAATTTACATTTCATTCACTACATTCTCTTTGGCATTTTCTTTACTTACTATGCCATTAACCACTTTCGATGTTTAGTCTTGACCATCAGTGATCTTAAAACACAATTTATCTTTTGATCTATTTTATGGACAGGATAAAGACATATTCCCTGATCTTATCAAATGGTGAGGAGATAGGCCCTTTACACCTAAGAAAGGGTTCCTTTTTTTTTTTTTTTTTTTTTTTTTTTTTTTTTTTTTTTTTTTTGTCTTTTTTGAGACAGGGTCTCACTGTGCAGTTCAGGCTGGCCTTAAGCTCACTTTGTAGCTCAGGCTGGTCTCGAACTCACAACAATCCTCCTGCCTCAGCCTCCCTAGTGCTGGGATTACAGGCATGCGCCACCATGCCCGGCTAGAAAGGGTTCCTTTTTTAAGAAAAGAAAACAGACACATGTGCATGTTTGTATGTGTGATTGTGTCTGTACAGACACACAGCATATTGAGCTTTCCCCATCTTTCTTTTGAATTAGTACATAAATTATAGGACTGGTAAGAGAAAGACTTTAGCACTGACCTAACATTCCCATCAATCATGAAAAACAGCAAAAAACATGCTTGTGATTGCATCAGAGCACAAAAAGTAATGATGATCGTACACTAAGATTAATACCCATGTTGAATGTCAAATGTCTGCAAAGCAGCTTCTTCTTTCCTTTGAAAGAGGTTCTTAATTAAGAAATTGATTTCTAATGGATAGAATATTTTAACATTCATTATTTTCCATGCTTAATTCTGTATTGTGAATAAACTTTAAAAACTATCCAACTCAATAGAATACACATTAGAGCAATATTCTTGGTGCTACTTGAGAGATTCTTTTACTAATTCATGAGATTATTAATGCACTTACAGCATAGATTCATAAAGGAATAATGGCAAATGCTATGTTAATCTCACGAGAAACATGAATTATAATTTCTGAGGAAAAAGGATGATGTAAAAATAATGTAAAATGATTTTCATTAAAGTATATATTGATTTATGTGTGTGTGTAGTCATTTAGACTACGGGAAATTACCAATACTTGACACTCTTGAATTGTGTAGAGAGAAATAAAGGAAGAAAGAGAGATACAGACACACAGACAGAATCATTTCTTATATACAATAACTCCACTCCACAACTTCACTTTGCTTATGCCCATGTGTAAACTGCAATCATATTTTAGACTCTTAATTTTAAGTGTAAACATGAACGTAATATTAAAGATATTAGAAGCAGCTTCTCAATGTAAAACAACAAAATCTAATGACGGTTTCAGGGAAAGTCATTGCTTATAAAGAAAAATACTTGAAAAAATACAGTACATCTAATAATGTAGCTAAAATGATATATTCATTGAATGATACATATGTTACTATAAGAATATATTGAGAGTTGAAGAATGAGTTCTTAGAAATTTTTAAAAAATGGAAGAAAAAATAAATCAAAGATTAAAAGGCAAAAAGGTAGATTCCACCAAGAAAATAAATCAAGAGATGGGATTCACACAGGTGGTTAGTCATTCATTGAAGAATCAGAGTGAAGATACCAATAAAACAAGAAGTTTAAAAAACATGTATTTTATAGCATTTCTCAAAGCTGAAGATTCCCCGGCAAGCACAAGGGCTGGATTTCAATCCCCGGTTCCAACAAAATAAAAAAAAAAACTGAAGAAAAGGTCAATTAACACTTATAGCTGAGATTTAAAAACTAAATAAATAAGAGTGATATATAGTAATGCACATGATCATATACATGAGATGACCAAAAATATGATGAACGTTCAAATTAAAACATGTATTACATATTGTCAATCCCCCACAAAACATTCATTGCACAGAAAAAGATCCTAATATCCTGGGCTAAGAAGAAGTAAAACAAACAGGGTATTGTATAGAAACAATTGTCAAACAATGCAACACAGAACTTTTTAATATTAACCCAGTAAATGGAAAAGCATCAGAAAGTCCTGTAGGAAGGTTATTTTAACCTATCATTTTATACCTCCATCTTCCTCAGAAGTTACTGAAGAATATATTCCTCTAAAATGAAGGAACACATAGTTGCTAAATTTTTTATAATTGGGTAAGTGGTTAAAGCAAAGACATTAGACAATAAATTCCAAAAAGATATATCTAGGGTAGTTTTAGGGAAATAGGGAGGTCATTTAATATATTTGTACATTGATTTACCTTATTTAACAGTATGTGTTAAAAGTTGAATAAGAATTTACATGGGACAGTTTAGAATCTAAACACATGGAACATGGGTCACAATGGCACGTCCGTGTAATATCAGCACTGGGGGTGCTGTGACCGAAGCATCCTTGTGAGTATGAGAAATCTTGGGCTGTACGGGGAGTTCAAAGCCACCAAGACTACAGAGTGAGACTATAAAAAAATGAAAAGCAAAACATTGCTAAAAACAACACCCCCTAAAATAATCCCACTCTAAAAAAAGAGCAAAAATAAAAACAACACATGGAAAAACAAAGCAATTCCCACCTGTTGGAAATCAAGAAGTCAAACAATTAATAGAATTAGATATTAGCAGAGGCTAAATTTTGACCAATGCAAAATTGATCAAAAGCACTCAAAAAATATTGATTTTTTTTCTATTTTTATGTATTTAGTACAGGTCTCACTATACAACTCAGATTTGTAGTGATCCTCCTGTTTTCAGCCTTCCCAGCGCTGGGATTACAGGTGTGCGCCACCAAGTCAGGAATTGATCCTGGCTCAGTATGCTTCAGGGGTGGGGTAGGTGAGGTATTCAGGGACAAGAATCAAACTTTGTTCACTTCACTTGCCAAAGCAAGCACTTAGTCCACTGAGCTATCTCACAGGCCCTTATTGATTTGTTTAGAACTTTGGGAATAAACAAAATGAAAATAGGGAGTGGATGTTGGCGTTATCAAGTGCTAGCGTCTGTGTCTAGTTGACCCCCTACCCAAGACTAATGCAGTCATGGGATGGACTTCTAGACTTTGCGATTAATCCATGACCCAGTGCTGGCATTATGGGTATAAGTACAGCAACCACCATGGGGTGGATAGCCTGAATGCAACATAAGGGAAGCAGATTTGCTCTCTGCAGCCATTGTTGCTGCTACTCCTTGTACTTGCTCTTGTTATTCTGCTGTTTTCTACAACCATGAACTGTTGCCCTCTGCCATGAGCCACTCTGCCTTGGAGCCAACTAAGTATGGACTGAAACAGACACTAACCATGAGCTCAATAAGCCTTTCCTTCCTTACTTTTGGGTGTCAGGTATTTTGTCCCAGCAAGGAGAAAAAAGTAACCAAGATATCAAGTGTTTGCACTGTAGGGATGTCTATTTATCTCTTTAAAAAGACAAAAATCATATTTGAATATAAAGCTAAGTGACAGAACAATAAAATTATAAGAATTTAAATGTTTCTTTTTAGGGTGTTGAGTAAAATATTGGGAGAATTAGGACTTCAAATTGCTCACTTGACTCAGCTTCCTCTCCTTGTCTTTGTCCTTTTGTCCCCAATTTTCCTCCCCTCCATTTTCCTCCCTTCTCTTCCACAACCACTGTTCTCTCTCCTCCTCCTCCTGCTCCCCTCTCTCTCCTCCTTCTCTTGCTCCTGTTTCTCTCCCTCTCACTCCACCCCGCCCCATCTTCTTCCTCTTTTCTTTCTTTCTCATCTTAGGTTACATAGTATTGAATCACTTCTTAATTATGTGTATTTATTACATAAGAACAGAGCTACTCTGCTCTTCCACAGATTTCCAATAGGATGTTTTGCCTCACCATAGGCCCAAACAATGGAGTCAGTGCCAGTGTCCAAAAATCCTTACAACTGAGAACCAAAGTAATTCTTTCCCCCTCTAAATCCATTTTCTTAGACATTTCATCAGATCAACAGGAATCCTACTAACACAGCTGCTTTAGAGATTATACGGTAACTGCTACTGTCCATTTCCTGCATACGCTAGCACCAATGGACAGGAGTTTAAGGTGCATCTTTCTACCTCTGAAACATGCTGCTTCCTCTAATAAGGACCACTGAGAGAGCATTCAGAGACACAGACCTGGCCCTGAAAATGACTTAGACTCCACCGGTTATCACCTCTTTGACAAACATCTGCATACCTCCTGATACACAGGGCCCAATGGGCTCATTCCTTCCAGAACCAGTTTGCATAAAGGCACAGTCCTCAGAGTTTTAATCTCTTGTGCCTAAGCTGGGAATTTTGCTGCTGTGCTGAAATCTTCATTATCTCAGATGCAAGTTTAGGATGGTGGCATTTAGCAATAAAATGTAGGTTGCTAGTCCATCAATCTGTGTTAACATGAAGTATTACGTATCGGGAGCACACAGAAATAGATATCAGAGAATAAGAGAGGAAAACTGAGCTTACCACTCACTCTTGGAAAAACATTAAAATATTGTCATGCCCTAATTTATAACACAGAATAATAATTTGTCACTCACTTAGCTTAAAAATTACTAGCCTAGGCTTTGAATCTGATCTTATCTGGGGCAGTATTTCACTTAATTTGAACATTTTTGTCTGTTTATTCGTAAATAAAATAAGAATAAAAAGTACTCGGTAGTCCACTGATCCATGAGATACCTGAAGAAGACAGGATTTATTTCTGGAAAAAGAGAATGAGCAGTCTGAAGTACTATCATAATTACATCCAATATTAGATAACCTGAGCCAATGTAATAATGTTGGAAATATGAAGACAAAATGACTCCATGTAGAAGAACCATCACATAAATGTATATATTCAGAAAGAGAGACAGAGAGTAAGCCCACGCGTGGGAATCTCATAATAGACAAAAATCAATAACCCATTTCTTCTGCTACTTAGTAACAAGAACTTTATGAAAGCCAATTATTCTTAAATTTACTTCAGTGGAGAGTTTCGTCTTTTTTTTTTTTTTTATCATCATAGCATGAATTTCAGTTGCTAAGATTTCTTCATCAAAAACATCTTTAAACTAAACCTTTGTGGTGCTTTGGACCAACGAGCCCTGAAGGGACTGTTCCATCTTTGCCAGGCTTTATTTTGTGTTGCTAGGTGATTCTGATGAGTAACAGACAAAAAGGTTTGCATGCTTTGTGTTCAGAAGCAAGGCCTGGTTGGAAAAAGTGGGTCACTAAGGGTGTGACCAATAAGCATGCCTTCTGGTCCAGCCTCCCACCATTACACTCTGCTTCCTGGCTGCCATTGGTTGAGCAGTGTTCCTAAGCCACACCTGGTTGCCACTCTGTTTTTAATTCAGAGCCAACCTGTTAAGGACTTGAACCATCTGCTAAAATAAGTCTCTCCTCATTTAAATTATGAGTGTGGGGTATTTCATTCCAGTAATACTGAAGTGACCAATACAGACCATTGGTAGAGGTTACTGCTGTGACTGTGACTGACCACATGGCTCAGAAGTCATTGGAATTGATTTGTTGGAGATGTGGAGAGAGCAGCCTAGAGAAGCCTTAGAATACAATAGACCAAGGTTGATGAAAGATTTTGGTCAGAGCTGCTGCCAGATAATAGACAATGAGGCCAGACTAAGAAGGGTTTAACTTGGAATGACGGCTCTACTGGCAAATGGAGTAAGGCCACATGTAGTAGACTCTGGCAAAGATCTTGCTCCATTTTGCCCTTGTCCTAAGACTGTGTAGGAGACTAAATGTAAATTGGTGAATAAATTCACATGGAAGGAAAGTTCAAGGCTGACCAGTGTTTAGATTGTGGTAAGTGTATGGCAAGCTCCTTTGAGTCAGAATTACAGAGAGATGTGGGGAAAAAATACCTGTGGAATGATCTGAAAAATGTACAGCTTGGTCAGGAAAGACCTTCAAAGTTGAGGCAATGGAGAGAGTGGTTGCTCATCAGGATTGGAAATTTTAAAAATCTAGGTATTTTGCCTTAGGGAAAATAACAAAGATAGCTAAAAGGCATTTTAGAAGAGAAAAACTGCACTCATGACAGCCTCCAAGGTACAAAAGTGCAAAACTTCACTTAGAGACGACAGAGAGAAGCCTGGCTGGAAGGCCACTAAGGGATCCTCGGAAGGGTGCATGTTTACCTTTGCTTCTTCCCTTTATCCACTGCCTCCTACCTAGCCTGGATTGAGCACCCTTCCTAAGTCGCACCCCTTTGCCATAGTGTTTCTGTCTTAGAGCCAGCCAGTAATGGATTGAAACCTTGACTCAAAATAACTCTCTTCTCCTTAAAGTTGTGGATGCCTTGCTACTGATACACTGGTGTTATTATTTTTTTTAAATACAGGGTCTACAAGGTCTTACTATACAAATCAGACTTAAGGTGATCCTCCTATTTTCAGCCTTCCCAGTGCTGGGATTGCAGGCATGCGTTGCTACACCCAGTCTCCATTGATATCTCAGTGCACCAGGGGTGGGGCCAGCATGGAATGTGGAGCTGGGGATCAAACCACAGTCCTTGCATTTTTCCTAGGCAGGAGCTTTAGTCCGCTGAGCTATCTGGCCAGGCCTACCCTGGAGTTATTAATTTCAGTGCTTCCTCACCATACCCAATGGGGGGCAACATAAATCCATTTCCCTTCATAGTGCAGTTCCTTTGCTCATAAAGTAGTCCATCGTGAAACCTGGGTTGATAGTGGCATAAGATTTTCTCATTTTTAGGATAAGAGAGCAAAAAATGTATCATATGTATTGCTTAACATCTTCCAGAATTTGAACTAGAACTTAGAACTATGAACCACTTGATATCTGACTGTTTGCAAACTATAGAACAAACTTGGTAATGTGAATTATGCCATATTTGTATGGAGGCATTAAGATTCTACCGGCATTAGGATTCACATCAAAACATGCTATCAAATAATTCCAAAAGGGCAATATGTGGGTAATTATTTTGTCTAGATCAGAGTATTTTTTTTTCTTTCTTCATTTTCTTTTTTTTTATTGAAGTACAAATAGCAATGAGACAGTTTCAAGACACATTAATAGGACAGCTTCAATAAATTAATACATTGCAAGCTGTTTTTATCATGGTTTGGTATCGTACAAGGTGCATACACGGTATTATACTTACAGACATTATTATAGAAGATGTTTCTTATTAGTAAATTAAGAGAGTGTAGCTGTTTATGTATCTTATTTTTTATACCTGAATTTATATCACAGATTCAATAATTAATACTTTCTACTTTCTTCTATGTCTCTAGACATGTAGGAAGAATATTGTTGGAAGTTTCAGTCTGATTTTCTTATAAGTGAGCCCTTCCGCCAGAATTTTTCCATTTTTATGATAAATGTAATCAATTTAAGATGAATCACGCCTAAATAACACAGCAATATAGACTGTCACTATTCCTCAATTGATCTCTGTGACCTACTCCTGCATGCAGGTTACTTTTCTCATTTTTCAAAGAGTTAGGAAAAAATGGATTCCATGTGGACAGAATATGTCTATTAAAGTAAGCCAAGTGAAATTAAAAAATAGCGAAGAAAGGACACAAAAATGTTTAAAGAGTGATTTTTTTCTTACAAAAGAAGTTCCCATCATTCATTGAAAGTAGAGGAATATGATAGACTGAGAAAAGCAGCATGATATAAAAATGATATAAGCTAACAGATCCCACAGCAAATATTAGGGATCTGAGCTGAAGGCACCCCTGGTCCCCATGATGAACTCCAGAGAGTGAAGACACACTCTTTTGAGAACAGAAAAAAAAAAAAAAAAGTATTCACAGTATTAACATGAATAAGCTTAGAGCTCCTCGATATGCCAGTAGACCACTTCAGCAGCAGGTCACTGCCAGAAATGAGTGAAGTGGTTCCAAACGTAGGACTGGACAAGAATTTAGCATCTGTCAAGTATTTATTATACGTCATTATGTAAGTTATCTTTTGATTGTGGTTCCAATTTCTTCCTCATATGAGCTCCTTCAAAATCTAGCTTTGCCTTTCTTCTGTCCTGTATTGTGCTGACCACAGCATAAGTTAGAACTACTCAAGTGGCCTGGAAGCAGAAAAGAGGAAGACAAAGAAAAAGCAGATAGAGAGATAGACACAGACACACAGACACACACACACACACACACACTCACAAACTGTAGCACTGTCTACACACACAAACTGAGTATAAACACATACACACACAAAGAGAGAGACAGACAAAGACACAGAAAAGGAGACAAAGACAGAGAGAGAGACAGAGATGGAGAGACAGAAAGAGAAACACACACACACACACACAGAGAGAGAGAGAGAGAGAGAGAGAGAGAGAGAGAGAACACATACCCAGAGAACATAGCCTTAGAGATCAAACCTCCAAGTGCTCCAATGACTGGCTTCTTCTCACCAGGCCACATATCTGAACAATATAGTTTTGAATTCTTCAACAGACTAACACACTGGCAGTGTGTCTATGTCCAATAACCTTCCCAAAGACCCACCTCTGAACATAGGACCTTTGGTGGCATTTTAGATCTAAACCATAACAGTATACAATTTACAGTACACAGTTTACATTCCTTAAAAACATAATAGCCAGCTGGGCATGGTGGTGATGCTGTAATACCAGCACTCAGGAGGTAGAAGCAGGAGTATCTCCATGAATTTGAGGCCACTAAATTCAAAGCCAGCCTGGACCACATAGCAAGACCCTGTCTCCAAAATACAAACAATGACGAAGTAATAGTGAACATTCTGAGGGTTTCTGTCAACTAAATATCTTTAAGGAGCTCATTATTTTCTCTACTTTCAAAGGTCCATGCTCATATCTCTACCTTAATAGAGTGAGGTGAAAGGTTTCATTAATTCTGTTTAGGTTCTTCTCCATTGACCTCCACATTGGTCTTCAAACCTTTTCTTTCCTCCTAAAACTATTTGTGGCTAACCAAAATATGTGCTCAGTCATGCTGTTTTTCATATCCCCCAAAATACTATTTTCTCCCTACTTCTGCAGATGAGTCCCATAATAAAATTATGACTTTTCCCATTAATCATGGTTTTACTGAAGTTTTACTCATCACATTGATATCTAGAAATGCTTGTACTCAACACAAACTGTTGATTTTTCTCTATTTAATTTCTGGTAATAACAACAATAACACTTATATTATCAAACCCATGGTGGGCATAAAATACTATGTGAAACGCTTTGTTTGCACCAAATCTGCCCATTGGCTTTAGAAGTAGGCATCCTATTATTACAATGACCACTTACAAATGGAGACATTAAGGTTTTTGTGTCTAAGTAATGTACTTAATTTTATAATAACTATGAAAATTGTATTGTTAATCAAAGTTTCTGATATCTAAGCTTGATTTTCTCTGAGTTTAGACACTTCAAGCAAACAAAAAGTCATTAAAAGGTAGGTATAATGAGTTAGCATTTTTCTCTGTCTTCCTCAGGGCCTAAGATACTAAAATGCATGAACCTGCATTTCATAACTTAAATGGCAATTTCACTTCACAGTCAAAATTTCAAAGTGTCTTCTAAATCACTTGTTCTCAAAAGTGATGCAACCCAAATTTAAATAATTTCAAGGCAAGTGAAAAGCAAGTAAGCCAATTTTTTGTTTTAAAAACCTCAATTTTAAAATTGAGGAAAAATGGAAAAATAAATATGCATTGGAATTAACACATTATAGGAACTCTTATTTTTGTTTTAAGGTATCAGTAATTTCATTTTTTGGGGGGGGTCTACAAGGTGTTCATTGTGTCATTACTAGATCGGACTCATAGTGATCCACCTGTTTACAGCCTCCCAAGAGCTGGGATTACAGGTCCATGCCACTACGCCCAGTCTCAAGCTGTCTCAGCACGCCCTGGGGGCAAGGCCGGCACAGCAGGCCAGGATATTGAGCCCCCAGTCCCTGCGCCTGCTTGCAGGTGTTTTAATCCACTGAACTATTTGGTGGAGCCTAGGTATCAGTAATTTCTTAATGTAACTAGATCCTGAATATAAATATTTCCCTTTTCCCTACCATTCTGTGAACATAATTATTATAGCTAAGATGCAATTTAATTTATGACTGCTTGCTATCATTCATAAATTTGTACACTAGTCCCATTTCATGTATTTAATTTTTCACCTAATTTTGAACAATCACAAATGAATAACATTCTTTAGCGTGTTACACAGCAGTGCTTTCCACATAACTTGCATGTAAGGTTTTGTGGGATCATACCTTTGATCCTGTCCTACGTGAAAGTGTCAGTCACGATCAAGGTGACACTGATAAGATACACTTACTTTTAAAAATCATTTGTTAGGCTATTGACAAGTAAACAGAAATGAAGCCTGGATGAAGAAGATCACAAATATATCTGTGAAGATCTGAAATGGTATGCGAGATTATAAGAGTGACACAGTCCAATTTAATTCTGCAAACAATTTATATATATGCAAACAATGAGGGTTTGTGTATATGGTGTCAATCTCCAAGCTGTTGAGCAAAGGCAAGTGACAGCATTTCCATATTATTCTCGCTTATTATACAGCACATCTTTGCTAGTTTTAGTTCTCATTTGTCTGCTTCACAGACGCAAAAGTTATTTTTATACAATAACAAGTTTGACAAAATATGTTGAACAAAAACTTGATATATTTAAAACTAGATTTGAGGAAACTAGATATTTCAAAATAATTGGTTGTTAGATTTCAAATCTTTTTTTTTTCTTTCCAGCTATTTCATACTCAACAAAACTTAAATCATTGTGGAAGTCCTTTGTCTGTGATATTAAATAGAACAATAAACTGATTGCAAGAAATCAACTATCATAAAATAGCTTGTCAATTCAGGTAAGTCATTGAGCTTCAACATGCTTTAAAATTTTTATCTTTAGAATTGTTTAAATCAAGAGAAAGATATGGTATTATCTATTGAAATATAGGCCATTTTAATTTTGGTTACTAAGAAATATTGAGTATTTTGGAGATCATTGAATGCCTAATACCTGAAGTGAATGCATACTAAATAACTATTAATAGTCTTTCTTTAACTTTCTACATTAAAAAGTAGAAATTATGTTACTTAATCTGAAAATAAAATACACTAAGGTTATAGATCAACAATAAAGTTCGGAAACACACAAGCTATTTTAAAGAAAACATCAAACTCTACAAATCATGCTTTTGACTCAACATAATAGTTCAATCATTCTGTTAATTAATTTGAAGAAAACAATAGCTGGTGGAGTAATGAGTATCTGCTGGAGTTTAAACAAGTTTAAACGTGCTGTAATTGGTATGTTTAACACTCAGTTACCTGTATGCTACTGCTCAATTTTTCCACCTTCATCTAAGTCCATAAACAAAATCTAATCTTTATTCCTTTATTAAACAGCTTCTTGTGAATTATTTTATTTTATTTTATTTTATTTTTGGTACCAGGGATTGAATTCAGAATCTTGATGCTTTTCAGGCAGGCACTTATGTCACGGAGATATATTCCCAAACTTCATTGTTAATGTATTATTCCCTGAAATTTCTTGGCATTTATCTCCCTCTGTCTCTCTCTCTCTCTCTTCTCTCTGTGTCCCTCTCTGCCCCTCTCTCTTTCTCTCTCTGTCTCTCTCTCTCCCTCTCTCTCTGTATTTTAGGGAAGGGTCTACAGGGTGTTCAGGGTCTCACTACTAGATCAGACTCATAGTGATCCACCTGTTTACAGCCTCCCAAGAGCTGGGATTACAGGTGCGCACCACCACACAAGTCTTATTTGCTGTCTCAGTGTGCCCTGGGGCTGGGACTGAAGGTCCAGGGATTGAACACCAGCCCCTGCACCTGCTTGCAGGCAATTTAATATGCTAAGTTATTTAGTCAGCCCTTGCATTTCTGTTAATACTGTGGGCTAGGGTCTTGGGAGATAGCTCAGTAGAATAAGTGCTTGCCTGGCAAGAACAAGGGCCTCAGTTCAATGCTCGGTTTCACAAAAAAAAAAAAAAAAAAGCAAAGGACTGTGGGCCAAAAGAGGAGAATGACTGTACTTTTTGCCTACAGCTGACATAAAGGCAAATAGTTGAAGATTAACTGTTCCTCAAGCAACACAGAAAGAAACATAAAGGAGTGATTTCAACTACTTTATCTCTGAACTAAATTATCAGTTTTGGAATTTTGGAATAGTGAATTTGACTGATGTATATCAGTACACTGTTCATAATGGTATCTTTGTGTAATTGCTCAACTCCATTTCTCATATTTAATTATTGACAGCTCTTTGGCTTCACCTATCTTTTTTTCCCATCTTTCCACATACTGCTAAGCTAAGAAAGCTAGAAACTCCCATATTTGGTGAGGAAACTTCCAACTGCAAACAGAAACATGCAGTTTGACTGCATCCTCTGGCCACTGGAAGAATCCCAAGTCAGTTTCCATCTTCTTTTCCTAGTCTTTACTGCTGTTTTAGGACATGCTTGAAAGCAACATGCACCAGGCAGGCTAAAGGCTTCACTGTATCAATCATAAATGTCTTCACACTTCCTTAGTGTATGCAGGTTAGTGTAATATTTTTTTCATATTGTTTTTCACTTTCATTGTTTTTGTGAGGCTGGGAGGAAATCCAGTGTCTCCTTATACATGATAGGTAAATGCTTTACCACTGAGCGATGTCTCCAGTGCTGTTGTGACATTGAAAACAAATTTAGAGTGAAATCCATCCTCTAATAAAGTGTCCTCTACATCTTGCTGGTTTGATAGAATTCATGCAGATCTAGTGAAATTTTTATTTAATTAATTAATTAATTAATTAATTGTATTATTTGGTGCAGGTTCAAGCTCAGACTCATACTGATCCACCTATTTCAGGTTCCCAGCGCTGGGATTACAGGTGTGTGCCACCAGGCCAGGTCTTGGTGGCTGGTTCAGTGAACTTGGGGCAGGACCAGTGTGGCATATGGTGTCAAAGATGGATCCCAGGTTCGTGAGCTTGCCAGATAGATGCTTAGACCACTGAGCTATCTCTGCGGCCATGAAATGATTATTTCTATAATACAGTATCTTTAAGATCAAGTATAAATATCCCCAATCTCAGGTAGCTAAGCAGGGAAAAATAAGCTCTCTTTCTCTCATTTTGTTCTTTCTACCATTGCTATCATTTGTTATTTTCTTAATAAGTTGTACTACATTCCTTAGTGCTATGAAGCTTTCTCAAATCCTGTGGTGACATCACATCTCAAGAAGGAGAACTCCTGTAGCCAGTGGTTTCTATATTTACTTTCCTTCTGTTATATTCAACTACCTTTCTTCTGACATTCACAGTTAAATATCATTCTATACATTAAACATGTTCAATACTCCATACTAATTTCATATAAGATCCAAAATGTATAGGAAAGTGCCTACTTTGATGATGAATATATGTATGTTTAATATATATATATGTATGTATGTATGTATAAACCATATATTTACAGTCATATATATATATATATATAGTCATAAATACTCAAGCATACATACACTGTCATCAAATGTATTTGTTTATAGGTATTGTCTGACTAAGAAGATGGATTGCTGTTTTTCAACAACACAAATTATCACAGACAGCACTCATAGACAAATGAAGTTTTGCCAAATCCAAGCCTCCACATTACATTTCACCTCTGAAAAGTGAGGGTTGCTGAGGTAATTTCATGAACCAGACAGCATAATTTACAGGTTGCTGTGCATTTATTGTATGTGTGAAATCTAACTTCAACCTATATACAATTTATAGTTTATATTCTAAAGCTGTCTTTTCTTTCTGGAAAAGTGTGGATGTGTTAAATGCATAACTTTTTAAAGATATCACTTCCTATTTTAATCCAAAAAGTATCAGGAATGGTTTGTATATGTGTGAAATATCCAGTATGAGACACCAAGATTGAATCTGCACCAGATATCATTTATTTTTAAACATTTTTATACAGCAGAGATAGCTTTCTTTTCACTTTAGAAGTTGCGTACATTAGGATTTGAGAATTTCAATAATAGCCAAGTTGGTTTTGAGAAGTAATAATACTTTCCCCTTCCCCCCTGAAGTCATTGAGTTAATTAGAGGAATAAAAGATAGCGTAGCTTAATCCTTTTTGCTTATCCCAGATGGATGTCTGAGGCTGAGACTGTGCCTAGAAGAAATCCATGATATTATCCTTTTTCTCCACCCCTGCCTTTCCTGTTTAACAACAACAGTTCTCAACTGAGCCTTTACCAGTGAGCAAGAGACTTAGAATGTATATGCAGTGCATAACGGAAGACAGGGCGGCATCCACGTGCTCAGTGTAGAACCTCCTGCCCGTTCCTGAGTGCCCATTCTGACTGCCTCTGGAGGCCTTAGTTCACTCATCTGAGTTTCAAGCACTCAAGGTACACCAAAAGGAGAAAAACTCTGACTCAATCTCTCTTTGTTCCCCAGGGATAAATATCTGTTACTCACTACTTTTCTGTTCAAGACAGGGAGATTATCCACAGTTTAATTGAAATGAATAATTTGACAGAGAAAATAGTATACTTTAACATGTTTACTGCTTTCTCCTGCCTAATTCTCAAAATCAATGAGCAACCAAAATAAACAAAAACCAATGGATATTTAAGAAAAAGCAAAAAGACAATGGAAAGTGAGCCAAGCTACTAAAATACAGGGGGAAAGTGTTCCTGAGATAACCTTTCTGACTGAAACACCGTGTTAAATATTAAGATGGTATGTTCCCAATCAAGCCTGGACTTTTACCTAAGAAGCATGAGAAACTGTGTATTAATTCTTTTACTGCTGACTAAAGTGCAAAGAAAAGGAGATTTGATTATCTATGATTTCTCCTGAAGATAAAAGCTGAAACTCTGTCTCCCTAGTGAGCTGTAGCTCACAATTTCCCATAATACAAACATACTTAAGAGGAAGAGAAACAGAAGCAAACGATATCTAGTATGTGCACGAAGGGAACCACAGTTCATGAAGCCAAGTGCAGTAGCGCCCCTAGCTCTTGGGAGGAAGAGAATGCTCTGCAGAGTGGCCTCAGAGCGTGTTTCACTTATCTCTCACCTTGTACCTCTTTCCCTGTCCAGCACACTGCAACTTTTGTGGACACAGAAAGCTGTTTTACTGCCTCGTGCCCCAAGGCTTTAGTGCACGCTCTTCCCTTGGCTGGCAGACTCCAGTCTTTCTTATTCATGTACTGCTAAGATGGTAATTCAGATCTGTGTTCAACCACTTTCTGCAAGCTCTGCACCACAGTTGGCCCACACTTAGCAGCTCCCTTAAAGCACTTATTGATCAGATTTTTTAATATATTTTTGAGGATGAAGAACACTTAATTCTAATAGCTCCCCAGCATGATTGGCACAAAAATCTCATTGAAAAACAACAAAATAAAATACCATGCATATGTGGTTCTCTAAGTGTGTGCAGAAAAAACAATAGAAATATTAAGAAAAGTATCTTTTTATCCTATGACTTCACAGGCTGTAGCATGAAGATTGTAAAGGTGAAGTCAAATATAGTGAGATCTTGTCGCACAAAAACTTTTATAGACGTAATGAACATTTAAACTGCAGAAGCTAATGTGTTCCTTAATGCAATCTTACAGGAAGAGAAGTGAAGACCACGTCATGTACAGAGGGAGAAGATAGTGTGAAGATGCAGGCCAAAAGGAGGAAGGCTCAGGAAGTCAAGGAACACCAAAATCTGTCATCAACCCCCAGAAGCTGGGAAGGGCAAGGAACACTCCTTCCCAGCAGCCTCAGAGGGAGCAGGGCCCGGAGAACCTTGGCACTGGGCTTGTGACCTCCAGGACGGTGAGAGAACACATTTCTTTTACACCAGTGTATTCTGTTTGTGACACCTTATTGCGTCAGTCCTGACAAAGGACTGTGATGATCCTGTATAAAGACCTTCTTTAAATGAGGAATCTTTCAGTGTAATGAAATGTATTTTGTAAATAAAGCTAATATTTTGGAAACTGCATTGATCTCTTAAACGACAAAGTCATTCTGTTTGTTGTAGATGTTATTTATGCTTGTTTCACTTTCTTAACATTTACACGAAGCCAACTAACTAGAAATACTAAGGAAACACATGGACTATAGCATTGTCATGATCACTGTCACCATCGTCATCGACATCGTCATGGTGTCACCATCTCTGGGGTGGAAGATAATTTACTGATCTAGATGAGAATATCTATGTGCTTCCCTTCCTTCCTATTCTGAGTATGACTCTGGTCATGCAGCATATTCTTATAAAAGCTAAAAATAGCTTAATCTCTTACCCCTTTGTGCTGTGAAAACTTTTGGGGTGAACCTTGTATATTTGGTCTTAAAGACTCTGCATAAGCACATAATCAATAGTCAACGTATATTGCATCAATTCTGTTTATAAAATTCAATGCACAGACTTGCTTCACCCACTATCAGGCCCTGGGCTGGGCAAATGGAAAACAATCCAAGGCTTGTTGGCTGAATTTATCACTTGATTAAAGGGAGCCGTGTCAGCAATATTAGTCAAAAACTGGAAATTAATGCTGAGGGCAGCTTAACAAGCCGTGAGTCACCGGCCCCTGAGCTCCAAATGCTGCTCTGTGGGAAAGAGCCTGGAAGAAGAGCAGCTATGCAGATTTGGAGACAGGACTTGAGCAAGACAATGCCCTTCTGTGTGCCTCTCATTCCTCATCTACAAAGTGCTAACTGCAATGCTCACCTTGCAAGACTAAATTGGTGTAAGGGCCCCAAACTGTTAGCAACATCTAATAATCACTCCATAAAGGACTACTGTCACCGATTCTGGTTTTTTGTTTTTCTTTTATTGTTGCAAGTAGTTGCTCAGTTCTTAAAGTTTTGAATTTCACATACGGATTCCACAAAAGAGTAAACCAGTTTCTGCTCCTAACAAGCTGTTTACAATCAAGAAGAACATTGAACTTCTCAAACAAGTCACTCAACCCTTTCCCTCTCAATTTTCACATCCATGAGATGAGAAGGTCAGAAAAGGATCTTGATGGCCCTAACACTCTGTGATTTTTTACCACAGAACAGAGCAATTGGAAAATGTCAGTTTTCTTTGTGTCATTATGTCTTAGAGTCATTGAACCATTTTGACAGATTTTTTTTAAGCTTCTCAAGTATATAATATACAATGTTACCTCCACTAAAGTGACTAATAAGAAAATAGAAATTCTTTATTTTTACTAGGCATCCTGCAGCATATATATATATATATATATATATATATATATATATATATATGATTAAAATTAAAGAAAATGGAAAACTCCACAGTCTAAGAGTGAAAATGAAGTATGTTGGACTGTGGACATTGGAAGTTTGGGTTGAAAAACATAGCACTTACAATGCACATTATCACAATGGCATAAATAGTAAATGCATGTGTATGAAAATGCATAAAAGGGGGGCCATTAAAATGGCAACGTGAGGGGCAGAGGATACACCTCAGCAGCAGAAGCCCCTGGCTGGTGGGCACAGGGTCCTGAGCTTGATCTTCAGTACCGAAACAAAAAAAAAGCAATGTGAGTGATGTGGATGTGGACTCTTTTTTCATATTTGCATATGCTATTTTATTTATTTATTATTTATTCGCAGAACTGGGGATTGAACTTAGGCCCTTGTGCTTTCCAGGGAAGCACTTATTCCACTGAGCCATCTCCCTGGCCCCTTGCATATGCTATTGTAATGTTATAATTTTATTAAAAATATGTACATACCACATTAAAATATACAAATAATGATAGCTTGAATTTTTAATTTCACTGCAGCTAATATAAACTTTCTCATGAATCTCTGCTGTTGCCAGACAATAGTAGAACAAATGTGCCAATTAAACAAATTTCAGTTTCTGTCCTCTAACTACTATTTTAAGTAAATTCAACATTGTGTTTGTTTCCATGAAAAATTTTTTTGTTATCCTTATGGGAACATCCACACAATCATGATGGGTTCTTCTAGCATTTTGTAAGTTTCAATGGAAATTTGCTTTGGGACATCTGGTTATTAAATGCCCTACTGAATATTGCCATGGTGGCAAATAGATGCTAAAATCTTATGTAAACTCAATTCCAAGTATACTCAAAGTTTATACTTATGAGACCTGACTTTAGTCTTGCTCTTTTAATGTTTTAAGTATTTTAGGTGTCAACTTCTAAGCTGCCCATCCAAGATTCTATCCGACAGTACCTTACAGGTTCATGGTGTGTTCATAGATTATGTCCATAGATGTAAAGCTCTCACATTCCATTTCTGTCACATATACTGCCAAAATACCAAAGGAAATTTTCAATCCCATATGAAGAGTCTTTGACACAAAACAGCACACTGCTATTTCTCCTCCACTGTGATCACCCTGTGGAATCAAGTTGGAGTGGTGCACATCAGAGAATTTATTTTCAGAATTCAGAAGACCAGCACTCCCATTCTAGAGCTTTCTCTCATGTTTATTCTCTCTTTCCTCAGGGCAGAAAGTCCTCTATGAAAGAGGATTTCTTATCATAGTGTTCTCATTTCCCTAGAAACTGATCTCAAAAGTAAGAAACATCAGAAGTATTGTTTTTCTCAGAAAATGTTTTAAAAATATTATTTCCTTCACCATTTTCTTTAATGTTATATAGGGTATCTCAGCAGATAGTCACTGAGGACTCCCTAAGAGTCACTTGTGATATTAACGATGCCTCCTTAACTCAGTGTGATACAGAAAGAGCAGAGGTAGCAATGCTTTAGAAAAGTCACTCGGCTTACCTGAGATTTTGTATTTCTTTTCCAAGATGGACAATAATAAGTTCCTGATGAGTTTAGTTAGCCTAAACCAAATGTATTGACTAATGACATAGAGGAGTGGGTTATACTTAAAATCAGTGCCAACCCTTCTACATATCACCTATATTTCTTTGGGTAAATTGCTCAACTTTTTCTTCTCTAATTCTTTCAACTGTAAGATACAGATTTATAACAGCAATAATAAAAAATATCTACTGTACCTACTGTTGTTTGGAGAGTAAATATCATAGAACATTTATAATGGTTTTTGATACTTAATCAATATTCTACACAATCTTTTTAAAATAGTTTCAACACTGGGTGCTAAAACCTAATATAAAAGTTATAATAATGATGTATATAATAAGCTGGTTTATTTTATCACTATTGTCAATAGTACCTTATGGTATCTACTATATCTCCTCTTCTAATGACTCAGTCAGGCAAAACAGATAGTTTTTATTTATTTTCTGAATAAGTATACTAATTAACAGTCCATAGGGGCCAGGGAGATGGCTCAGTAGAGTAAGTGCTTTCCTGGCAAGCACAAGGGCCTGAGTTCAAGCCTTAGCTCCGCAAAAAAAAAAAAAAAAAAAAGCAACAAAAAAAATGTCTAAAATTATCAAGTAAATGTAAAAACACAAACATCAGTTGTGAAGTCATGTCCAGACTATTACAGCAAGGGGAAAGCGAGAAACAAAAGTCCCTGCAGAGATAGGTCTCTCAAAACTACTTAGTTACTTTCAGCAGCATCGTACTGAATTTCTTTTACTACAACATAATGTCTGAAACAACTAAAAAACAAAAAGGAAACTTATTTAACTCAGGGTTCATCAGGCTGGAAGTTCCAGTAATGTGATGCCAACATCTGTTCAGTCTCTGTCGAGAGAATGTGGACGGGCAAGCAAGCGTGTGTGGGAAGCACCACGACGCAAGGGCAGCCTTGCTTGCTAACAACTCAGATCTTGTCTCCAGTGAAAGGCATTGATCTCTCCTGCAGCCTAATCCTCTCTTAAAGATGCCACATGCCAACATAACTACTATTAGCAGTTGAATTTCATGCATGTGAAGGCACACAAACAACATACACACCATCACAGGCAGAATAAGTGTATTTAAGAGGATGGGTTGTAACTCAGAAATTAAAATGGAAAATGACAACCTGGCTTCCTGCTCTTTGCACTAATGAATATCAAACAAGCTTCAAAGTTGGAGGGAGGTAAATTGTCAAGGTAAAGAGTATTAAACATGCTTTGAAAGAAATCTGCTGATTTTTATGGACCTGGTAAGAAAACCACCATATAAAGGAATCTAACCTGATTCCAACACATAAACACTTTGACCTGTCATGTCAGCACTAGCAAAATCCTTCCCTCCAACTTCCCTAGATTTTTATAAAAGCAGTTCATGAACATGAGTGACTCAGGCAGTGAAAATAAATCATTTTTCAGTATTAAACCAGTGTTTTTACACAACTGGTTTTATGAGACAGAACTGGAATTACCTCAGAATTTTAATAAGCTCTAAATTCTTGCACCTGAGAAGGGAAATTACTTTTAAGCAAAAGTACCTCATTCACTTCATCTGTCCCTCTCACAGGGGGAAACAGAAGTCATGCTAATAGTGTCTCTATCCATTTTATCTCCTTCGTGCTCTTCTACTGACATCGTTCATTTTTAATAATTTTAACAGAAATTTTATTTTTTAAAATGGCACCACACACAGTGCACATTTTTCTTGTTCTCTCTATCAATTTCTTCCACTCCTACTTTTCTTGTTTGATCGGTAGGCAAGCAAAGTAGGATCAACAAACACACTGAAGTCAGGGAGACCTATAAACGATCCACAGAGGAGATAGAAAAGCCCTGATTGTACAGTCAACTGAATAGCAACATAGAAAGTTAGATTGCAAAAGGGTCAATCGAATGTACCTGCTTAACCTCTATTGTTGACTGATTACTTCCTAGTTGTCAAGCTGACAAGTGACACAAGTCAGAAAATGTCTTGAGCTATTGTAATTTATAGCAAAACCCAAGAGAACTGTAATAGTTACAAGACCCCTTTCTGGAAATGATGAAATGTGTTGTAATTGATGACTGGTGCACAACTTGTGACTACATGAAGAAAATTGCATACAAATAAAATTGTGAATTCATGATATGTGAGTTATACCTCAATTGAAAACACTTAGTTGAAGTCACATTTCTTTTGTAATTGATTTTTCTAGACCAAGGATAGTATTCATTTTACTGGAATCTCTCCTGAAGCACTTTGTTCCCTATCCTAAATTCACTGTAATTATTTTGCAATTAGTTCTCATGCACCTTAGTCCTCTCAGGGATTTCAGCTTTGTGAATAAGAGGACTTGTTCTTTTGTTGCCTTTCATTTCACTTACAGTTCACTCTGGGAATATTTATTCATTTCAATATGAGGAAGGTCACTCTTAGGGAATGGAACTACATCATATGGCAAGGAAGAAGCTAGGTACATGCGTTGTTTCTTTAAACCTAAAGATTGTCAATGGGTCTCGAAGGGTGTGACAAGGTTTGCTTTCAGAACTCTGGGACTATCTGGGGAAGGAATGCCAACCCTTACATAGTAATTCTTAAAACGCCTTGCTGAGAACTGACTTCTCCCTGTGGAAGTCTGAGGGGGAAAAACAGTTATTCAGTTGCTTTCTAAGTCTCATGATAATCCCCTGCAGTAAGGATGCTATGAAGATACCAGTAGACTGGCAGGCACATGCTAGCTATGAAAATTATTTCATCCAGTAGCAATAAATAGAAAGTGAATTTACTGATTTATTTATTTAGCAATACCAGGGATTGAACTCAGGACCTTGTGCTTTCCAGGCAGTTGCTTATCCTACTGAGCTATCTCCCCACCCCAGAAAATAAATTTAGAGACCAGGCAGCTATAGTATCCTTGCTGTTGTTCACCATCCTGATAACAACTTGGCCATTCCAGAACTGAAAAGTATGGCCCAGCAAATAATCACCACAGTTCATCACCATCTGCTTCATTGCATGTGAATGGAATTTTCTAGCAGCCTGATTATATAATCGTTACTCTCATGTTTGTAAAATTTGCAGCATTTATTTTACCTTTGAAAAGAGAAACTTTTTTTTATTAATTTTATTGAGAAACAAATAGCAGTGAAACAGTTTCAAAATCAATTAGTGGGACAGTTTCAATAATTAATACATTGTATATTGTTGTCTTCTCAGTGGTTACTTATAGTACAAGATGCAGACATGATATCCTGTCCAAACACTATTAGTACAAATCTTTCTTCTCATTGAATTAAGAGAAAGTAGTTGTATTTCTATCTTAAGTATTTTGCATATACATAGCCAAAATGGTCCTTCATTTGTATCCCTCTTTTTTGTTTAGTTTTATCACAGATGGATATTCCATTGCCATTTAAATATTGTACGTGCGTGAATTCAGCAAAATCATCCACTATCATCTAGTAGTCCAGAATAGTAGTGGGTTATCCACAGGACTGGCAATGTCAGAAGTTGTTGACTTGAGCCTTTTACAGCTCATCCTATTAATATAGCTTTACTTTTTAAACCTCATTTTTATACTTTTCTGCTGGATGGTTAGAAAGAGAAACTTATAAGTATTTCTTTTACGTCTTAATTTACCCACTAACAAGCAGTATAAATTTTTGGGTTCTACCTACAAAATTTGTTCTTCACCTATACCTTGTTCTAGAATTAAAGAAGAGAAAATAAAATAGATATATCAGTGATTGTGAATATGAAATTAAACTTTTATATGAATATCACTTAAAACTCTGAAAAGGTTGAAAATAATTGTTAATGTAATTTAGTCATAGATTTTAAAATAGTAACATATTAAGATTACCTTTCAGAAAATGATGCAACTCGTTCTTGAAATATCATCTCACTGTTCAGATTTTAGCACATTTGCTTATTGGTCTAGAAGCTTTTCCTCTCCAAAGAAATTTATCTTAAAATTATATTCTCCTTCCGTTACAGCTGGACATAGGGTTTACCTTAATAGGTAATGGATATGGTCCATAAGGATTTTGTCAAAATAGACTTTGTCTAGGAGACCCTCAGGTTCTTTGAAATTATCGACAATTTTTAAAAGTGTATTTTCATGTACAGTTCTCTGGAAAGGAGCATTTCTCCATTGAATCAGAGCCTCAGGTAATGCTCACCACTTCTATTTTATGCCTATTCTCATTCCATAATATCTTTTCTCAGAAGTGTTTGTCCATGGTATCAAGCAAATGTTGTAAGAAGTTACAGACAATTGGACAGTGTCATTCCCGGCCTCAGGTATTTAACCGCGCAATTAAGAAGTCAAATCCTCTATTTCCTCACTTTTAATATGACAAAGTGTACATCTGTTATCCCCAAGATCACTTTCAGGGCTGGAAATCTAAATTTGTGAGTCATTATTTGCACAGAACAGCAGTAGAATTTAAAGGCCCTTTAGGGCCTTTCCACCCTTTGCTAGGGCTCTTAGCTACAATTCAAAGCTAGGAGGTACCCAAAGTGAGATCCTCTTGCCCAGCCTCCTCATTCTGAACAGCATCTCTATTTTCTGATTAGGGACTGCAGTCAGTTTGTGAAGCAACTGTCATGTTTACAACACTGACTCTGAATTTAACTTTTTTCTCCTCAAGTCTGCTCAGGAATAGAGCGGCTTTGAACTAAGTGCCCGTGCAGGGTGCAGCTGCAATTGCTGCTCCTGCTCCTCCTGGCTTCTGCTGTATTGCCAAAGGCTGCACTGCAGTCTGTTTCTGGACCTCTTATAAACTCCTGCTGGCTTGTAATATTCACATTTCAGCTCTGTGTGGCCCTTGCTCCCTCACTGTGCCAGGCACATGCATGCACCAGGGTGAAGCATTTGCTCATAGCCTTGCATGCTCTTCCTCTTTGCCCAGGACAGTGTTGTGGGCAGCTGAGTTAGTTAGAAATATTATAGGCAGTCAGACAGGGTCAGGCACTCGAAAGAGATAATACAGGAGACAAGATGTCTTGCAACTCTGGGAGAGACAGATGTTCCTGCTGTGAACCAGACCTAAAGGCCAAACAAATGCTAAAAGAGTAGCACCTGGGATTGATATTCTAAATAGGTAGCAATCACCTGAAAAGACCCGAGTGAGTCATGAGCCCAAACCCCAACAGGAACAGATCCTGTCCTGTATTCATGCCTGCTTACTAGCTTACTACATGACTCGCTTCCCCATTTGGTCCTGGGCCTAATCAACTTTACTTGAGCAATGGCGCTAGTAATCCCATTGGTTCACCATAGGTTTGTCCCACCCCACATCCACCTAAGGGAGACCCCTTCTTCTCTACCTTAGCCCCACATGGTTTTACACTATAAAAGTTCCTAGAAGAGACAGCTTCCCCGGGCAACCCGCTCGGGTCCCCCTTCTGTTCCTCTCCAACAGAAGCTTTTCTTTCCAATAAAGTTTTACCCTCAACCTCCATTTGTTGTTAAAATTCATTCCTCAGTTTTAGAGAACACGAACTCATGCAGGTCAGGTTGGGAGTTTCACTTCCCTGTACCAACAGGACCCATCTAGACCTCATTTATCGGAAACTCAAGGAAGTCTTCATTCCTTTCCATGTTAGGGGCTAGGGCTCTTTGTACCACTTCTAAAATTAAGTCCAATTTATTTCGATTTTGTTTGCTTACACCCTGATCTCTTCTATTGATAAGCTGTCTAGTGATCTGTTGCCATAAAGTTCGGCCATTGTTGTATTTTTATAGTTCCATCATGGAAAATAAGCCATGTTGTAGAATCCCAATCTCCAAGTTGACTCTAGGGCCCAGATCTTTGCCTAATGTAGGTGACTCTATATATTAATTATTTTCCTATCACTAATAAAAAATAACAATCACTAACCACTTAAAGGAGTTTACTTCAATTCCTGGGCTTTGGAGAATTCAATCCATAGTCCACTGGCTCTGAGATAAAAAGGCATAAGGGGAAGCTGTGCTGGAGTAAAGATGCTCACTGTTGATGGTCAAAAATAGAGATAAAGGAGTGAGACTAGAGGAGCTGTACTCTCCCAGTTCATCCTCCCAGTAACTTAACTCCGCCTAGGTCTTATCTCCTAAGAGCACCAGCAACTACTGAACTCATTGATGGATGAGTCTGCCTGTGCAGTCACCTTAATCCATTGAGCTATTTGGCTGGCCCTTGGAGCCCAGGACTCTGTGCCAGCCCCACCCCCCGGGGCGTGCTGAGACTGTGATTGAGACTGGGTGTGGTGGAGTGCACCTGTGATCCCAGCACTTGGGAAGCTGTAAAGAGGAGAATTACTATGAATCAATCTAGTACTTAGACCCGGACACACTCTGTAGACTTTTCCCTAAAATGCAGAGGAAAAAAATAATGCATAAACTGAAAGAAAAAAGAAAAGAAACCCAAACAACCAGAAACTATCAGCCATTACCATATTTAAATAAATCAGATTTTTTTTCCTTCATTTGGTTGTTCTAGATCATATTATCTCTTAGAGTCAAAAACACACAAACCTTTTTATGACTTCTTTCCTTTCCTAGCTCTCTATAACCTGATTTCTGAGGAAGGAAATTTTAATGCTCCTCTTCAGTACCATACTCCTGACATAGAGATCTGTATTGAAAAGCTTACTGATTTTTAGTGCAGAATCTGTACAATTTCAGTTTCTTCTAGGCAAGTCCAGGATTAAGCCCAACTTTTGCCCTTTGGTCTCTTCAGAGCCTATGAGGGGGGTTAATATGCTAGGCTCTTCCTGGTGATAGTAACTGTTCAAGTCAATAAATACCAAATACTAAGCCCAACAGGTTAGTCAGTGCTAATTAGGAGTAGATTACTAAGGCACCAAAATTGTCGAGTTTAGCATTGCATTTGTTTTTCTTTTCCAAAGAAGTGAAGACAAAGACAGGCTGAAAATGGTGTCTCTTTACTTTATAACATAGTATTGTAAGATAACAAAGTGAAAAGAACTGATTATAAAGTTTCTTCTTATATACTATTTTGATAGACTGGCTATAACAAAATGTCACAGGGTGGATGGCTTACACAATACAGATTTAGGTTCTCACAATTCTAGAAGTCCACTATCAAGGTGTGGACAGGATCCATTTCTTCAGTGGCCTTTGTATTGGTTGTAGATGGCCACCCCTCCATGTGCTTCTTCACATGGTCTCTTTGGGTTTGTTTGTTACATGATGTCTTCTTAAAATCACGCCAGCCATATTGGACCGAGGATGCACTGATGGTCTCAATGCAACCGAATTATGTTTTCTCCAAACACAGTTGCATTCTAACGCACCAGGAGTTAGTATTCCGACATGTGAATTTTAGGGACACACATTTCTGCTCAGAACACCTCTTGTGTGAGTATTACCTAGATTACGTGGTCAAATATACGGCTAAGTCTTAGTTTCAATTGGTATAAGGGCACAATGCCATCTAAAAATATCTTTGTATTAATAATTATTCATAACAAACCATTTTATTTTAAAAAGTATTCTGACTGTAACTAAAAAGTCATAGTAAATTTATGGTACGTTTTTAGTTTAGTTTAATTTTCCCTCCTGCACCAAAAGATTTCGCAGGAGCATCAGGCATCACTCTGAGTAAGAATACTGACTCTTTTTTGTCTTTTCCATTACTGGAGTTTGGACCCAGGGGCTCTACTACTGAGCTACAGCCTCAACTTAATTTTTAACTTTGAGACAGAATCTCACTAAGCTGCTTAAGTAGAACTCAAATCTGCAGTTCTTCCACCTTTTCCCACCTTGGTTCTGGGTATATAGTTGTGTGCTATCACACCCATCCAAGATTCATGAATATTAAATCAGGCTGAAAATGACAGATTCCAAAGCTTCTAAAATATTGAAATGTCTGAGACTTAAAAATGCCATGGTAACAACAGCACCATGTGTGGAGCAAGTAAAAACTTTCAGTGAGATACATTCTGGATATAATTGCCTAAAGCACACTACATCTCTGACCTGTTCCTTACAAATGTATATATCTATATTACCTTAAAAATTGTCACTTTATCATGTTTTTCCTGGCATAAAGTCATAGTTTTCATTCTTCTATTGCAATGGGAGAAGTATCACCCAAGGGAGTGGTTAGAGAAGGCTGTTTAAGTTTGTTCAATTTTTTTTTTTTTTTTTTTACAAAAGCATGGGTATCAATGAACTGGAACAGATCATACTAAGAATAAGATTGGCTTGGATACACTGATTTTGCAAAATCCATCCTATAGCAAAATTTCAATTATAAATCTAATTAAAACTGTAATCATTGAATAATCAAGCAGATTATTTTTTGTTTCAGATGTTTTGTGACCTGCTGACTCAGGAGCAGGTGGGTGCACCAGCAGGTACAAATTCTGCCATTTCCACGTGAGCCAATCAGCTCTGCCCTTTCCAACTCTCTCACTTGTTAGCATCATAATATAGGCTACAAAATATGCAAACCCTGAAGTTGAACCCATACACCTCCACATAAAGCCATAAACTTGGAGAAAGATTTGTGATCAGATCGAGAAGAATAGAGCTGTGGGCCCACAGTTTCACACTACCACTGACTGAATAACATCCCTTTTAGAGGCTGCTCTGAAACTTCATGCAGGAGATCTTTCAGAGCACCATGTATCCGGACACTTAAAGTACACTACAATAACAGTAGGTTTAAAACTTGTATAGTAAAGATATTGGTGAAGCTCTGGTTTGCTGTCTGCTTTCCTAATAAATTCCCTCTATTAGCATTATCAAGATTAAGCTCTGAGAGTTAATGGTACTGACAGAGAGATGAGAGGAGAGGTTTTTAAGAATTCCTGTGTCTCATCAGAAGCAATGAGGGTGTTCAGTAATCGTACAGTTATATATGAATGCATGTAAGTTATAATTTTTGTGAATATACAAGTGGCATCAGTACTTTTTTACTCAGGTGTCAAGAAGACAAAATGTATCACCCATCCTTTACCAGCAAACAGAACTAATTTCCCATGCAAAGGAGCTAACAAATCCAAGCTTTTGACATACTACAAAACAGTCAGTGTTTATACTCTTCAAAAGTCTAACACTTATACAGTTTTCTTCCACATACATAATATTTCAAAGACTCAATTTTTCAATTTTCACTGAAAAATTTAGGACTGGTGTGACTGATAGGCAAAACAAAAGAACACCCTTTTTTTAACCAGTATCTCTCATACCCAAAAGCATATGGAACTGAAATTTATAGTGCCAGCAGTTTCAAGCAAATGCAATAACACTTTAAAGTAGCATTACAAGATTTATTTTAACATACTTAAAATTGAAAAACTCTTCAGAGATTTCTGGAAAAGGAATGTTTACTTTAGGAGCACTCAACTATGTTTTGGTTCAACACTAAACCATAAAGAACTCCACGAAGCATTTCTAACATGTTGTTCTTTCTTAGGGAAAGTTTTGTAAATGTAGTATTCAAATAATGCAAGCAGCAAAAAAGATAAATAATCCTTCATTATCAAGACTGTGTACAGACATGATTCTGAGGATAATCTAAAATAGTTGACACCACCAAATATTGTATAAAATCAGTTTTAGACATTTATTTAGCAACATCTCCCATTTCAGTAGAATTTCCCTTGTTGGTTCAAATCCTCTCTGAGAGCATAATGATCACAAAATATTTAAAGTATAACTAACATGACTGCATTTGAAATATTATCTCATTTGTATTAATCTCCATTTAAAGTTTAGTAACCACACACTTGCACTGGCTGCCCTATTAGGCGGGAAGCTCTAACCCTTTCAACTCATAACCACGAAATCAAGGAAAGGAGTTTCAGTGAAAGACTAGTAATAGTCTAAAGAGATTACACTGTGGCATTCTGTCGTGCTGAGCTTCCTCAGCTGCCATGATTGTTAACAGCAAACAACCTTTAGTCCTTTAGACTTTCAGGCTTTGCTTGCCTGAGTCATAATCACTTCACTCAGTGGCATGCCATTCTTGGTTCCACTTCTGCAAATAGTCATTAGAGGTGAGCCTATTTGGATCACAATGGACAAATCTAATAGATTATAGATTTACCATGATTGGAAAGCCTTACTGTTCTCCCTTTCTTCTTGGCCAAACCTGCTTGTGCTCCTTGTTTGTCAGATGTTTTCTGACAAACACCCACAAAATTGAACTCTCTCTTGAAATATATCTTGTGAGAAATCAATCATAATGAATCTCTAAGAATTAAGACCTAGTTCTAGAATAACTGGTAAGGAGGAAAAAACAGCTAAGGAAAATGGGTATTTGCATACTGCTACAGAAAAAAAAGAAGAAATGGAAAATATGAAAATATGCATGTGTCTATTTATTTTTAAAGATAAAAACAGAAGAAACACAATAAAAATCAATAAAGTTGATTCTATAAGCCCTAGGTAGGCTGAGGCAGAATATTTGAGCTGTGAGGATGACTGATCAAAATTCTCTGAGTATCAAATTCTTGCATAACTTTGACTTTTGCAATACTGCAATATTTAATGATAAAAGAAGTCAAAGTGATCAAAATTAAATAAAAATGGAAAAGATAGATGTAAATATATCTCAAATAATTAACAACTACACTAAGGGATGAGGACAAAATACTAACCTGAGCAATTTTTGACAATGTATACGTATCTATTTGGGAGTATTATATCTTGGTTTTTGAGTGCTCTGGAGCAATAGTTCTATATTTTTTTATTTTGATAAATGAGTAAATATATTGATGGCAATAGAAGCAATGTTCCTTAGAGGAGTTACAAATATGGAAAAAGAAAGACTGGAATTAACACTACAGATATGGGTTTGGAATTGGTATATCAATAGCTCTATACATATATTGCCTTATATCTTCAAATTTGTATATATCTAGATAAGTTTCCTAGCTTTGTTCAACGAAAATACTTAAAACAGTGACATGCCAATAGTGGTCAACAGATCCACTACTCAGATATTGATTTGGGTTAAATATATCTAATGAAAGAAACAGAAAAAATTATAAGAGGAATGATTGATTCTTGATTTAAGATTGAAACAAACCAAGAGAAGGTGACAACACCCTGTTTCATCAGAAATTAAATGTGCAGGCACAAGATGATAAGCCCAAATTGAGGATATTACAATCAAAGGTCTATACTCTCAAAAACATTTAAAGGTCATAATAGATAATGTAGATTCAGTGAATTATTTCAGATTAAAGAAATATCAAGATTCTACTATTGCATAACCAGAATGAATTATGGGCCGTATAAAAATAGTTCTAAAGAAAATTATTAGTACGATTTATGAAATTAACTGCAGACTATAGATTATAACATAATTTAGCAACAACATAAGTATTTTTGGTGCCGTTATCTGTGCTGCAGTTTTGTATGCAAACATATCTGTTCTTACAAAACGGAAATTACAGGCTGTCTAAGTGCCTGCCTGGCAAACATAGGACACAGGTTCCATTGCCTTGTGCAGGCCATGGAAACTGGTCATGGTGGATCATGCCTGTAACCCCACTGCTGGGGAGGGACAGCCAGGAGAATCCCTATGAGCCTGAGCTGCATAATGAGACCCTGTACCAAATAAATAAATAATTAAAATGCAAATTAAAGTATTAAGAATAAATAGGGAGGTTTTTCTGTCATCAATTGTCCACAGTGCAAAAATATTTGCAGGGGACTTCTGCCACACTCTCAGGAACCCTCCAGGCCCACCCAAGCCCCAGACCTGTGAATGTGTGGGACAGCTTCTGAGCTCTCCTGCCCCTGCTGGACCTATCTGGACCAAGTGCAGATCTGCTTGATAAATGAGACCTTCCACTTTTTGCTGTGCTCTCCAGAACCCTACCCCCTACAGAGCTATGCCGAGCCTGTCTTGGGAGTGAGAACTTCCACTGAGCTTTCACGACCCCTCCAGATTGTGCAAGCCCAGGCCCAGCAAGTGTTTGGAGAGCTTCTGAGTTCTCCAGCATGCCCCGGACTTCTCTAGATACAGTACAGGTCAGGCATACAGACCTGGGGGGAAACTCTGTAGCTTAAGTCCCTGCCCAGAGACTAGAGGCCAAAACCACGCAGCTAATCCAGGAGCACAACATCTTGCCAGAGGGGCACAACAGGTTCACCTCCAAGGGCTTCAGAGGGAAGGAGCTGAACAGAGTAGTCAGACACAAGCCATGCACAACTGGATGAACTCATACTTAGTAGTAGGTGCTAAGGTTATAACTGCACCAAAGCTCTGTACCAAAGGTCAGAGGATAGTGCTGTATAAAATGAAAAAGAGAAGGAACAAAATGCAATCTCAGGTTCCAAGCTCACTCAGAACAAGTACAGAGACATTAGCCCAGATGAAATGTCTGAATTAATAGCGTCTGAAGTAAAGAAACAAAGGACAAAGGTATAGAGGAATTCAGATCAGAATTATTCTCTGAAATAGAAAAGAAATCTCTGAATTAATAGCATCTGAAGTAAAGAACTAAATGCAGAAACATATAGAGGAGATCAGATGAGAAATAATCTCTGAAGTAAAAGAATCAATAACTGCTTCTCAAAAAGACACTGATAAAAATAGAGATTAGAAAAGTGACGGATTCCTTGAATGAGCAATATAGGAAATAAACAGATTGCATGAAGCAGAGTCAAAAAGATACAGAAGAACTTAAAATTTCAATCAGAAACTTGCAAAGCCATTTGAGTAAAAGTGAAAATACAGTTGCAGATCTTGAAGACGCTATTGCAGCTAGTGAAAAAGTAAGAAAAGATCTCTTAAAAACCACTAGGATGCAGGAAAAAGTAATTCACCTGCAAGATGATGCAAAGATGAATAACATGAGACTAACAAGCATCAGTGAGAAAGAAGGAGTTAATGCGAGTGATATAAAAAGAATGTGGGCAGAAGTAGTAGCAGAAAACTTCCCAAATATGAGGAAACAATCTGACATTCAGGTAGCCAAATAATACAGAACTCCAAATCACTTCAACCCAATTAAAAATACATTGAGACATATAATAGTCAAGATCCCAGAAATCCAGCACAAGAATAATATACTGAAGGCTGCTAGAGAAAAGAAACAGATCACATTTAAAGGAAAACCCATCAGAATAATGGCAGACTTCTCTTCACAAACCATGAAGGCAAGAAGAGCATGGAACAGAGTACTTAAGTTCTCTATGAAAACAAATTCCAGTCCAGACTACTATAACCTGCAAAACTCTCTTTCAAGTTTGGTGGAGAAGTGAAATACTTTCATGAAAAAGAACTAAACAATTTCATAATGACAAAGCCAACCCTACACAGACTACTAAAAGATGTTCTAGAGAGGGACCATAATGACCAGAACTCCATGAATGAGAATAGAAGGAACCCACTAAATAGGACAAACAACTAAACACAGGAGAAAAAGGAGTAGATAAATAATATGTTGATCATAAATCAATGCATCTCAATTATAACCATCAATGTAAATGGACTCAATTCAACTACTAAAAGAAATAGAATGACATGGTGGATTAGGAAACAAAATCCAACTATATGCATATACAAGAAACCCACTTAACTCATAAAGACATTCATAGGCTTAAAGTTTTTTTTTTTTTTTTTTTTGTCTTTTTGAGACAGGGTCTCACTGTGCAGTTCAGGCTGGCCTTAAGCTCACTTTGTAGCTCAGGCTGGTCTCGAACTCACAACAATCCTCCTGCCTCAGCCTCCCTAGTGCTGGGATTACAGGCCTGCGCCACCACGCCCGGCTGGCTTAAAGTTAAAGGACGAAAAATGATACTACATGCCCCAGCACCTCAGAAAAAAGCAAGGGTAGGAATCCTGTTCTCAGACAGTCTTAACTTCAAATCAAGAATGATCAAACAAAATAAAGAACGTTACTATATATTGCTTAGGGGAAAAATTGAAGAGAAAGAGGTAACAATCATAAATGGATACACACCAAACATGGACGCACCCAACTATATAAGACAAATCTTAATGGACATGAAAAATCTAATATCTAATACCATAATCTTAACAGGAGACCTTAACACCCCCTTATCCCAGAAAGATAGGTCAAGCACACTAAAAATTAGCAAAGCAGTAGCAGAACTGAACCAGAGCTTAGAACAAATGGACTTAATGGACATATACAGAGTGTTCCACTCCATGACAGCTGGAATACACATTTTTTCAGCTGCATATGGGTGATTTTCTAAAATAGACCACATACTGGTCCATAGGTCATGGTTAAGTATATGCAAGAAAACAGAAATTATCCCATTCATATTATCTGACCAGAGTGCAATGAAATAGGTTATAAACAAGATAAAAAACAGAAACTCCCATAAATACATGGTAATTAAACAACACCCTACTCTGCAATGAATGGGTCACAGATGAAGATATACAAGAAATTCAACAATATCTACAACTGAATGAAAATTCAAGCAAAACTAATTGGAATTTATGGGATGCAATGAAAGTAGTTCTCAGAGGTAAATTTATAGCTGCAAACTCACACTTTAGGAAAACAGTAAGGGAATGAATAAATACTCTAATGGTACACCTCCAGCATCTAAAAAAGGAAGAGCAAACCAAACCCAGAGCCCAAAGACGGGAAGAAATGATAAGGATTAGAGCAAAATTAATTTAATTGAGTTGAAGAATACAGTTCAAAGAATTAACAAAAAAAAAAGTTTGCACCTGTATGTACACATTCTAAATTTATACATATTTATATGCTTCATAAATTTAAGTAAAATTGACATATTCTAGAAATATATATCCACATGCAGATTTTAATAAAGGGAAAAGAATGATAAAATAAGAAGAGCAAGTGTGAATAATTTGTGAATATGCACAAATGTTCTTTAGAAATTATTTTCACTACTCTTTCACCTGATTGTCAAACTTAAATAACATCAAAGTTTTTAAATTATGAACTCAAGGATCCCTATTTCCATCACTTCTATTGGAAAATTCAGAAAGATAACATTTGTTTTATTCTATTATCTCCATAGTTTCCCTTCTACAAAGTATGTTTTATCACGCAGAGAGCTCTCATAGCTCACAAGTTTTATTGTGATATTTTGTGCAAAGACTGACAAGGAGGCAAGAAGATAATTCCATACAGTAGTTTAATTTCCTACTTTTTCATCTGAATTTAAATTTTTAAGAAAGAATTTGATGTGACATAGGGAAAATAAATGTATCTATAATAAATTTTATAAAAGAAAGACAAATGCCAAATGTAATATCAAAGTTAGACAAATACCAAATGCAATATCTATATCTACATCTATATCTATATCCATATCTATATTCATATCTATATCTATATATTTGTGCGTAATCTAAGTTTTTACATATATAAAACCTAATACATTATATACTATATAAATATTCAACACAATAACATAGTTTAACAACTGTACAGACAGATAAAGCAACATAATTCTAAGTGAACTATTGAAAAATATTTAGGAAACATTATTGTTAATGAAATTGACAATAAGCTGGTACCAATTTGAGGTAATTTTTGAAAGATTGCTATCATCTGTGTGACATCTTTATTATTCCATGATAAATGTAAAACTAATTTATAAGAGCCTTTATAAATTCAAATTTAACATTACTCTTTCTAATCTTTTCTCTAAGAGAGTCTCCAATTTGTCTACTGAAGGATCTCTTACTTCATATTCTAGGTCCTGATCATGACGGATCTGATGTGTGAAAGCCAGCAGGGGAAAGTGAAATTATGTTTATCAGCATGACTTTTATTCCTTAGGCACACTCCAGTTACTTTACTCTGATTTAGTTGATATTTTCTGCTCATCTCTTGCCAAGTTTCTTGAAAAGTGGCTATACTCAGGGTTTATAACAGTTTGAATCTTTGAGACAGAATATTGCATTTTACACATTCAAGATGTTAAATAAAGGTTTAATGAAGTTGAGGAAGTGACTGGGTTTAAATATTCCATTAAAATAACCCACACATTATTGTGCTTGAACAGAGGATGTTGATTTTTTTATCAGTTTTTCAATTTGTTTATTTTATAATAGTCGCTAACCATTTTGCAAGTAAAAATTTTGCAGAATATTGACAATGATATGTAATTCCATTTAAATTTTTTGGATGTCATATTGACACATTCAAAACCTACTGACAAGGATGTTAATTTTGCTATCATACTTTATATCTCTGCTTTATTATTCTCACATGTGTGTTGAATACAAAACTAAATCCAAACTTCCCTCAGCACTAAATTTGGATTGTATGAGATCACAGAAAATGTCAGTTCTTACCTTCATAATCTCACATGTCTAAATTATATTATAGATTAAAAACATCATTAGTTAAACCCCTATTACATTAGAAGTTGAACAACCAAAGTTTGAAGTGTAATTACAGTAATCAAGCCATACTGATTAAGGTCATTTGACTTGTCTTCCAAGTGGGTCCTGCAAAAGCTGTCTTATTCAAAGGATAAAAATGGTAAAATATGCAAATGTAAACCTCATGCTACTGTGCCAATAATTTATACTAATTGTAATAGATATTTACTGGTAAATATATATTTGAAAGTTTTTTTTTTATCTTCAGAGTTCACCATATATTCCTGAGAACTCTGATTCTTAAAACAAGCTGATTGTTTCTACTTATATAGCATGAATTAATGTAGAGAACTTTCAGTATAATAATAAAGAACATTATCATGACAAAATGGCACAACAGTTTCTTAACAGTAACGCTTGACAATACTCCCTGTCAACTATTGTCATAGAGACTTTCACAATCACTTGGAAATTTTCTGTATGTGGCTACAAAACTTCATGATAAGCAATTATTGTCAAAACAAAATTTTGAAGGCCCAGGGAAATGGCTCAGGGGAATGAGCACTTCCCTGGCAAGTGCAAGGGCCTGAGTTCAATCCCTGGTTCCGCCAAAAAAAAAATAATAATAATAAAAACCCAAACTTTTGATTTTTTAAAGTAACAGTTTGAATTTAATCTTTAAAAAAATATTATTATAAATAGTTTAGCATTGAACTACCCCTCCCTTCCCTGTCTCTCAAAATTGAACGCATCATAAATACTCCTGTCATTTTTAGGTACAGGCCAGGCTAATTTGTTTTTGCTCCAGTGTAGAAGATGACAAAGGGAAAACAGCAATGCTCAGTAATAGGTCCCTTTATATGGTTCCAAGAAGCAAGTCGGTTAATACTTGATATAGATCTCACCCCTCCATGACATACAGAATCATAAATTATAGTGAAACACTAAACCACAGACACTTATTTTTCCCCCTCCAAGTGACAAGGCATTTCATGCCATGAATAGCTAACACTTCGCTTTGACAACCAGGCACATATTTATATTTTCTGCTTTTCTAGTCAGAGAACAGTTCAACACAGTCTGAGTGGATTTAGCGCCAACTCAAGTCAATCTTTTGACATATGTCCAGGTAACTGGACCAAGAAGAGCTGGTAATTTGTCACAAATTACAGGGATAGTCTTTATTCTCAACATAATTTTGTTTGGCCAGAGTTATGCTGAATAGACAGTAGATTAAAAGAATAAAACACACCACTGAATTGTAACTCTGGGACTATTAAATAAACTGTACCATTTGATACACTTCCTTAGAATAAAACCACTGAAAACACTTTACTCTCCAGTATTTAAAAAAAAAAGCAAAAAGGGGGAAAAATTATAACCAATAGAGAGAGGGTTATAGAAACAAAGCTTTAAATCAGGATTGATTTCAGGAAATGAGAATATTAGGATATTCAAATTAACTCACAATAAAAGAGATAGATTAAGTCTCAATAAGCTAGTCATCGATAGATTAACCAGGCAGTTATTTGGATATACTACTAAAAGTTTAATATAGTTATAGTACTGTAACCAAAAAATTTTAGATAAAGGGTTTGGGCTTCAAATACTAGTTCATCTTTTTTTTGTGGTGGTATCACAGATTTATTTATTTATTTTTGTGGAACCAGGGATTGAACTCAGGCTCTTGTGCTTGCCAGGGAAGCACTTATTCCACTGAGCCCTCTCCCAGGCCCTGGTATCACAGCTTGAACTCAGGACCTTGCACTTACTCCACTGAGCTGTCTCACAGCCTTGACTTCCTTTCTTTCGTTGGCACAGGGCCTCACTAGGCAGCTTGGACTCATAATGATCCTCCTGTGTCAGCCTTCCTAGTGCTTGATTACAGATGTGCATGATCACACTGGGTCTCGCTGGCCAGCTCAGAGCCGCCGGGGTAGGGCTGGCACAGCGTGGGATTAAAGAGATTGAACCTGGTCATTGTGTGCTCAGACTGCCGAGCTGTCTCTGTAGCCCACATTTATTCCTATTTCTAATGCAAATTTAGGACAAGTTTAATGCTTAGAAATCAGGAAGCTTTTTATTTATTTATTTTTAATGTTTCAATAAAGAACGAGTGGATTGATGCTTAATTTCTCTCTTCTATTTTTCTACTTATTCCGTACTTCTGTTTAATCCTGTGCAACTAAGAACTTTAGACAAAGCAGAGTTCCATTTATAACTGGCTACTGGAATGACTAATTGAAAAACTGGAAAGAAAGAAAGAAAGAAAGAAAGAAAGAAAGAAAGAAAGAAAGAAAGAAAGAAAGAAAGAAAGAAAGAAAGGCTACACTCAAAAATAACAGTGACAAAAGCACTCTCTGTCCTCCTTACATATAAATCCCCACCTATTTGCCTTAAATCAGATTGGAACTCTTTCTGTGTATTTTTCACCCCTAAGTTTACCATCTATAAAAATCTAAATCCCCCTTTCAATTTTATTTCTTAATAAAAAAATAAATTTATATTTTTAGTAAGTTTTTATTTAAACTTCAAATTCTAATAGCTTATTTGAATTACCTCATCAATGAATTCTTCCCACATGGATTGTGCTATGATTTATATTTTCTCAGTTGGATTTCAAGCTTTAGCTGCAGAATTTAAACAGTGCAAGACAAGGTTTTCAGTTTTTTTCATACTTATGATAGTCTTTGATATGCTAATTTAATCCTGAAAATATCTGATAATTTATCAAAGAAATTAAGGAAATAGATTTAATCTCTGCTTTCTTAATATATTAAACAAAATTTCAAAATTTTTTATCTAATAGAATTCTGCTGCTTTAAGTGGTATAATAGTTGTAAGAGAGTTGACAATCATTTAAGGAAGAAAGGGCTGGCCAAATAGCTCAGCAGATTAAATCACCTGTAATCCCAGGTCCTAGGAGACTGTAAACAGGAGATCACTATGAATTTAATCTAGTAGTGCGACTCTGAACACCCTATAGACCCTTCCCTAAAAAAAAATTAAGGAAGAAAAAACATGAACAAATTTTTAAGGTTAAATGCTTGGACATACTTTTATTTTTGGTAATTTTATTAGGGAATAGTTATAAAATATATTAAATCCTATGTAGCATATTATATATACTAAAGGAAAAAGTTATTTACCCAACCATGAAAGCTTATAGTAGCCTACTCTAAAGTAAGAATCTTGATTGACATACCAGCAACCAATCTGAAAGTCACAACATGCTACCCTCATGTAATAGCACGTTACTGTGCTTGGATCAGCAGCTCCAGTGTTTTAACTGAGATGTGTCAGATTAAGAACAATAAAGATTTTGTAGCCACTGGTTCTCAAGTTGAGTTGTATCAGAATCAGTAGAAGAGTATGCTAGAACATAGATGGCTAATCCCTAAGTTTGAAGCATAATTCACTACTCTTCATTTCATTAAAAAGAATTCAAGACCAATATTCACATTTTGGGGGGCGGAACTGGGGCTTGAACTCAGGCTCTTGTGCTTGCCAGGGAAGCATTTATTCCACTAAGTCATCTCCCCAGCTCCCATATTCACATTTTTATTACAAAGAAAACCAGATTCAGAGTACTTAACATGGCCAAAACTCCAAATGCTTTTTTTTTTTTTTTTTTGTAAGTGGTTTCTATATACTACTTCCTATGTTATATGGCCAAATGCCCTTTGGAAGCTTGTTTCTTTCCCCTGACTCTACAACAATGAAAAACTATGCAGTGAGCTTATTGAGCAGAAGTATCTCACACGGAATCTTTGTTTTTCTTTTGGACAATTCACCTGAATCATGTGCTAAGAAAAAGTATATTGACTTTTTTTTAATCACAAAACACATGCTTAAATCAATGCAAATACTGTACTATACTTCTAAGCGGTAAAAGGGAATGCACTACTGATACATGTGACCATGAATAAATACAAGAATTCTTTATTACAAGTGAAAAGAACTAGGACAAGAATGATGCATTTGTCATTTTTCCATTTTTATGTACTTCTAAAAATTTGTACCAGGAGAAAATGAGATTGGTGATCAGGTAAGCTGGCTTGGGGAATTTCTGTTTGGATTAAGACTCTCTGAGTTGATGGAGATGTTTCTAGCTAAATAGAGATAAGAAATGAGTGGTCACAATCACTTGGTGTTTAAAACATTTGCATATCAGTTTTTGTAAATTTTGTCTGAAAAATAATAGATGACGCTGTGGGGCACGAGAAGATGTATACATAAAACAAAAAGAGAGGAATATAGATAATTGGTAAAGATTAATATAATATAACACATGGAATGGTTAATTTACTTTAACCAAATGGAGCACATTTACATTATTAATATAAAAACAAGCAAAGTTAAAAATATTTCCTGCAATGTTTGGTGTCTTGAATATACTACTTTAGAATTTGATAACTCTCAGATTACATACTAAAAGAGAGTTCCTAAAATTGGAAAGACATAGTTTCAGATTATTTTCTCTAATAATCATTTAATTGATAGCTTGTGTAATATTGAGTCAGATAATATATATATATATATATATATGTGTACATATACATGGTAACACATATATATATGTATGTATATGATAAACTATTATTTGTAGGTTTTATTTATTACTCAAAACCTGCATTCTCCTATGCAACTCTTTATAAGTTTAACTTATCCTCTGCATTTTCCTATGCCTCTCACGTAAGAAAAAATATTTGTGGAGAATTGTTCTGTTTTGAAAAAAATCATGGAAATAATAAAATATAGTGATATTAAAGAATTTCAGAAGGAAGGGAGTAAATGAATCAAAAGACAGTGATACAATCACTACAACTATTCAGAGCTTCAAAGTAACCCAGGTAAAAGGAGAAATATAATAGTTTTATATTTTCCATTTTTGTATATTGTACTGAGACTGCTATCTAAAAACAGCTACTCTGTGTGTACCAGCATTATATTTGAAAGGAATTTTTCTGTGAGACCTATGTAAGTATACCAAGGTAACATGGTACATAATGTCATTTATTGCACTGCACATTTGTTCACTGGAACTAAAGTAATGATTTACAATTTTTCCAAAATTGTTGTATAACCATGCATCTTTGTTTCAAAATATAAGTAGAAAGTATGACTACTCATTTTGTATGAATGTCTTTTAAAATTGTTCTAAAGGGCCGGGCGTGGTGGCGCAGGCCTGTAATCCCAGCACTCGGGAGGCTGAGGCAGGAGGATTGTTGTGAGTTTGAGACCAGCCTGAGCTACAAAGTGAGCTTAAGGCCAGCCTGAACTGCATAGTGAGACCCTGTCTCAAAAAAGACAAAAAAAAAAATTGTTCTAAAGGGATAGTGGACATAGAAATCATCATTTGGCAACTATTACACTAATTTTAACAGACAAAATTATCAGTCATGGCTTCTCAAATTTTTAAGGAAAAGTATGACAAGAAAAAGGATACTTAGAATGTCACAGCATCTTTCTGCAAGACACCCATTCATTTCAAAGGAAAATTAATAGCAGAGAGAATTGATGCACACTAGTGTGACTTAGGATCCTGGTTAGCATAATGAGAAATGAGACAGAACAACAGTGTGAACCTATGGACAAGGTCTCTTCTGCAGTATGCCCAAAATGTGCGATACCAATTTATTCATAGACAAATTGAACAACTCAGTTGAGGGACAGTCTACAAAAGAACAGGTCAGTGTTTTTCAAAGATGTCAAGGTATGTAAGACCGGGGAAATTTTCTGTATTGGAAAGGTTAAGCAAACACTCAGGGAAGATTCCATATCAGTTTCACTAATCAAAAAAAAAAAAAAGATTATTATGAGAAATGAAGAAAATTGAAGAGTCTGGAATTAGTCATTTTGTAATAAGGTTAATTTTATGGACTTTACAATTGGATACAGGAGAATCACTAACAGTCTAAACTATATAGTGATACCCTGAGCTAAATAACTAAATAAATACTTTTTAAAAATTTTACTGTTAAAAACATTGTATTTCTTGATTCAATATATTTTTCTCTTGGCAAATGTTTGTAATTTACTGGTAAAGCTAATATATAGAGAGAAAAGAAAAGTAGATTTGAATAATATTACTAGTAAAGTATTTTGTAATATTTTGAAGAAAGGAGGAAACTATTGGAATGATATATAGATAATTACACATTTTTTGTCAGCTTAATTGAAGACTAGAGTGTGATGGTTAATGGGTTTGAATTATCCTAGAAGGTGGTTGAAAAGTTCCTTTCATCAGGACTACACATGAAACAAAATCTGTGCCAATTTCATACTTTACAGCAATTCAATGATAAAACAAGCATCTGCCAAAAAGAAAAAATCAAAGTTCTCTCCACCACAGGACCTCATTGTCACACATCTGAGCGGTAAACAAAGAAAGTCTGAGGTGAAGATGGCCACCTGCCTGCCGCCAGGCACTGCCCACACCAGGACGTCCTTTCCTCAGGAGGGCAGAAAATTTGCCAATATTATTCTCTTTTACTCTAGTGTATTCCCCAGTCCTCTCCCACCTAAGCATATGTCCTCCTGAACTCTAGAATGTGTATGTTGGGACTTAGTACGTAGATCTGCCCCAGAGTACCAGCAGATAGTTCATGCTCCTGAATATTTGCAGCTGCTTGTAATGGACATGGAATAATACCCTCCATTCACGGTGTTTGTCTTAACAGTCAATCAATAATTAAATATGCTTGCTATCTGTTATACTCTCATTTATTTAGGTAAAATTTATACACACATATGTAAACAGTTTTATTCCAATAGGCTGATTGTCTATAAGTTCAGAAACTAAAATACTATCCTTTTAAGACACAGAGTCACAATCCAACACAGTCCAGCATTCCACAATAATAGTGAGCTATCTGAAGAAGTTGTTGACTATAGCCATTTACAGCTCAACTTATTATTATGGCCTCACGTTATATACCTCATTTTTATAGTTTTCATACTTTTCTGCTGGATGGTCAAGACCGAGATAGATCAAGACCTATATACCAAAAGATGTAGCTTTTGTTTCTGATGAGGTCAGTGAAGTCCCCTAAGGGTTTATCTTATAATCCAGTATCTTACTCTGTAAATCCTTTGTCTCTGTCATCCATGTGGATGAGTTACAGTCAATGCTTGACCAGTTTGCTCTCTATGAGAGCCTGAGAGAAAGTTTTCTCTCCATGTGACTCTCCCCAGGCACACTATACATCCTCAATCTCTTTCCTCTGTGGCTCCATAATCTCCTTGATCAGAAAATCTGGGGCACAACTGAGTTTCATGATGTTACAGTACAGGTTCTCCTATGGCCTGAGTCTTCGCTGACCTTGAAAGGCTAGGGCCAAAATGTTGGCTGGCCTTGTGGCTCTTCTATTTCTCCAATTTTGATCTGTGAACTTAGGTTGTTAGCCCTCCAGAAGAAAAGCTGATTTGTACCCTGTAGCATATGCCATTAAGTTTGCCCCAACTATCTGACTCAGTTCTTTTTAGTTGTTGTTGTACATTTTTATTTGTATTTCTCCTTTTGACTTCTTATACTAGGGAGACTGTACTATATTTGCACACGTGTGTCTGGTTTATTTCACTTATGAATATATGTTCAAGTGGCATCCACTTCAATATAAATGCTTCAAGTTTATCATTCTTTATAGCTGAGTAATACTCCATTATATAGAAATACTTGTGTTGCCGAGTTCAGGCACCTAAATTGGTTTAATGACAATGCGGTGCCCATCTTCAACAGGTCCAGACAAACAAAAGGGTATACAAAGGAAGAATCATGATGTGTGTGTATAAACAGTATAGCTATGATAAATATGCCGTACTTCTGCATAATTCTATGAGAAGCAAGATTTGCACTAATAGTGGTTGGACAAGATATTATGTTGGCTTCTAGTACTATGGACAAACACTAGGGAGTTAATAAGGTAGAAAGTATTAATTATTGAATCTGTGATATAATTCAGCTATAAAAATAAGTATATAGCTACACACTCTTCATTCACTGATTAGAGACATCTGCTATAATAAGTATAGTATCATGTAAGTAAGTAAAATATCATGTATGCACCTTGTATGACACCAAAACATTACAAAAACATTTTGCAACGTATTAATTTATCGAAGCTGTCCTGTTAATTTGTCTTGAAACTGTCTCATTGCTATTTGTTCTCCAATAAAAATAATAATAATAAAAAAGATACAGAGTCATAACGGAGATTTCACCTTAGCATCTCTTAAATAATTTAGGTAGTATACAATTGCAAACTACAACTTTGTAAGTGCTTATAAGTTTGATAAAGATGAACAACAAACTTACCCACACTTGGGTAACCTGGTGTAGAGGGGTCTCCTCCTGGATTCAACGTTACCATGAAGGTGTCATAGTTAGAGTTCACAGTCTTTGGTAAATCACAAGGATCAACATACAGAAGGACACCTCCAAATCCAGCCTTTTCCAATAAGGAAATCTAAAAGAAGACAAGCACACTATTAAAATATTATCATACACATTATAAGTACATATACAACCAGTTCATCGATATAGTTTTAAATGGATGACTTTGTTTTCTTTTTCTTGGTTTTTTTTGAGACAGGATTTACTGTATCATTTAGGCTGGGCTCAACTCAAATCCATGTTCCTGCCTCAGCCTCCCTTGTGAAGCAATTACCGTGTTATGCTACCAAACCCAGTTTCTTTTTTCTTTAAGATAAGCAGACACTCAGATTGTCCAATTAACAAGTCCAATCAGTGAATGTTTTCTTTATCTCTTCTCTTTTCCTGCTCTATGTGTACAATATCTAACTTGCAATGTTATAATGTTTGTGTATAACTTTAGTTGTTCCTGAAAACGTCACTTTTTAATTTTAATCTAAGTAGACTTAAAATCTCTACTTTCATGAGATTAACAGTGCACCAATGTTCTACTACTTAAAAAGAGATCTCCTGCTACTTTCTTCTAAGAGTGGAAATCACCATAGCACTGCCATTCACTTCCTCCAGAGCTAAGTTTGCCATACAGGCATTACCATCCTCTCCCATTAGCAACTTGCCATGATTGGAGCTTCCAAGCCCCCCCCCTTCATCTGCGACCCTTTCCTTTGCCCTCCATGCTCAGGTAGTCCTATTGGATAAGGCAACTGAGGGATTTTACTTATAATCCAATAACCTCCTAAATGATCAGCTTCTGCTTTGCTCCAGCCATTGAGCAGTTTGCAATTAGCCCTCTCCCAGGACCTCCTCCAAGACACATTTAATGCAAAGCCCCCCCTCTATTCTTTAGCAAGTAGACAGTATATAAGTTTAAAGTGTAATGGAACACAGGAACTTGACATCATTCTAGGTTCTCTATTTTTGCTTGTTAAATTGATTTTTTTTTTAGTTCTGCATTTTATTGTGATTTACCTGCTGGGAGGGACAATAATCGTGATTTGCTGATTCTATTTGTTTCCGATGAGGGAGGAAAAGCAATTAGGGTACATAAAAGGAATCAAAGAGCAAAACACTAAGGGCAAAGCTGAGCACAGATAATGCTCGCTCACCGTGTGAATTCAAGCACCACCTACACTTCCCTTCCCATGACAGCTAATATTGTTTATTGAGACCTACAGTGTGCACACAATGGAGTAGCTCCAGCCTTGGCTGCTCCAGCCCAAGAGCACAGGGAATCATGCTTATATTCTTTATGATTGTGTGTTTCATATTTAATAGACACATAGTAGGCATGAAAGAGTATTTATAACGAATAAAACAAATAGGAAAAAGGTAGGCCAGGCACAGCAGCTAAACGTAAGGAAAATAGAATGCTGAAAAGCTACTTTGCATGCACCTCTTCTAAGAAAACAAGGCACATGATCATGTGTACAGCACGATTTTCACAATAAAAGAGAAATAATTCATGCAATCTGATATAAACTATAAGTATGGCTATTTGATGATATTTTTCTTACTCATTTGGAAATATCTCTATTTTGTGATTTTTTGGGGTGTAACCAACAAGCATGTGCAATTATTATAACAAAAGTGCTAACAGTGATTACTAAATACATTCTTCAGGTCAGATCTCTGTTATTTTCTTTTCCCTCAGTGTTTCAGTGAAGAGATGGGAAGAAAGAGGCAGACAGAAAAGGAAGCCAGAACAAAGAGTATGTGAATGAGAGGTGCAGATTTCAGATTTACTCCACTGTGGACATGTTGAAATAGTTCTTGGAAAGAATGATCAGGCAATGGTTTTGAATTTTTGGTGGGTGAATATATCAGGAAAAAGCTATAATCTTCTCTAGGCAGAAGTTTTAAAACATTAAATTTGTTTTATTTCCAAATCAATTTACAATTGTTAAAGAGAAAAAGATACAGGCAAAAATAAAAAAATGAAGCAGTATCATTAAATTATCTCTTCACTGGGTGTGAACATTAACATGTAAAATTATCTGGATCACATATTAATATAATGGTGCAGTCTTTTTTTATTTGCTTCACAGTATATAACAAACATTTGTCTATATTGATACACATGTTTTATAGAATTTTAATTTCTGTATAACATTAAAAATATGAATAATACTATGTAGCAGTTATGAAATGTTGTATAACCAATTTCATTTGGTCATATTAATCTTACCAAGTTTTTGGGCTGGCAAGATGGCTCAGTAGAATAAATGCTTGCCTGGCAAGCACAAGGGCCTGAGTTCAATCCCCAGTTCCGCCAAAAACAAAAAACAAACAAAGTAAAATCATATCAAGGTACAATAAAGTTTCTGCTCACCAAATCTCTGTACAAATAAATGCCTGCCTTCATGAAATATATTACCATAGGTGAAATGTCTGCCAAAGTATTTCTAATTTTATTATTTCTGATAAACTATGTTCCTTCCGGAGAAGCTATATGTTAAGTCTTACCTATATATGCAAGAACAGTAATGCCCTTTTATCTATAGTTTAGCTTTCTGTAGTTTCCATTTCCCTCCATCAATTTCAGTAGAAAAATATTAAATGGGACATTGCAGGAATAAAAAAAAATTCTTAACTTTTAAGTAGCATTCAATTCTGAGTGAGATATAGTTCATATTGCATTCCAGGTCTGGCATGGACCATTGCTCAATCCATGTGTACTGCTAAGTACACATGGTATTCACTTGTTAGTCCCTCAACAGTGGTCTTGGGTATCAGATAAACAGTAAAAGTACTGCAATGTTTCAGTCCAACTCACTGTAACATTCTTTTTTTTTTTTTGGCGGAACCGGGGATTGAACTCAGGCCCTTGTGCTTGCCAGGGAAGCACTTATTCCACTGAGCCATCTTCCCAGGCCCTCAACTCACTGTTATATAGTAGCTTAGTATTCTAACCCAGTGCCTGCATAAGTCACATGATCTCATCATGTTGTCAGCATTGTGTCACCCCACATTATAACAATACAAAATATGCATAATGGGAAAGATATTTTGAGAGGACTAGAACATAGTAACAAACTTTCAGCACAGTAACTATTATCTTATTTATTAAGAAATACTGTTCTTTATCTCCTACTTTCTATTTTATAAGTTTAACATATATTTTATGAGATATATATTTATATCATAAATATCATTTAATATACACACACAAACATATATGTGTGTGTGTATGTATATATATATATATACATAAGTTCATTGCTGTGATTTCGGTATTCACAAGGAACATTGGCATGTACCCTATGTGCATAAGTAGAAACTATTGCATTTGCTTCTCTTCATTCTTAACGTTGAATATTGACTTGTTTTCAATAACTATTAACTTTCTAACCAAAACTTGACGAAACAATTTTTAATAACAGGTGAAATAAAAAAGGTGAAATGAAACACAATTTTGCACATTATTTTTGTTCACTGGCATAGTTTCTCTTGAAAATAACCAACTTGTAGACAACTTGAGATTCCTGTGCCACTTGTCCATTAACCATTCATGGGTATTTTTGCACAGACAAATCTCTGGAATCAGAATGTGAAGGGAAGTAAAACAAATCCCCTCCTCTTAGAAGTTCTTCTTACCGGTGGATTGACCAAATGATTTTATCTGGACTGCTAAGTTGAGTTGATTGACAAAGAATGACTGCTTGAAAAGAATTGTGAAGCCACACTCAGGGTCAATGCAAAAACCTTCTATCAGTGGTATCTGCTGCCCTGGGAGAAACAAGTAGTGATCCATAGTCTATTTTCTCCTTCAATTATTTTTATTTTTAAAAAATTCTTGACTGCATTAATGAAAGAATTTAAACTATCATAAAAACCCTTGAAAAAAGGTAAGCATAGTAACTGATCAATATTTATGAAATCTAGTGTTTCAAGTCTAAAATAATTGGCTTGAGTTTTTAATTTTGTCTCTTCTGATTATTTTTGGTAATATGTAATTGGTGACATCCTGGAATAAAACAAAAATGGGAAATTGTATATTTGCTTTTGAGGGGAGTTTGTGTGAATCCTAAATGTAATTGGACTCTCTCTTCTATCCTTTGTCTGGAATGGTTCAAAATTAGGTGGACCTTTCATGAATGTTGTTAAATTTGGTCCCTTATCCCAGACCTTGCTGACTGCCATACAGCTCTTAAATCAATCGTTTAATTCAGTATGTTCTGTGATGGATTAACTGTTGGTCAACTTGAAACACCTCACTGATCTGCCTCAGCATGGTTCTGGGTGTGGAGAACCCCTGAGGACAGATACCAACAGCATAAAAGTAAATCTGAAGTATAAGATGGTGTATTGTTCATTCTTATGGAAAAGTTTGTTGGATTGGTTTTACAGATAGGAAAACAACTTTTTATCATCAGAGGAGCTTGGGTCCTCACTGTCATTGAGGACAGGTACAGTTCCCTTTGAGGGACCTTGGGTCTTTAATTATGCATATCTTCCTGGCTCCAGTTCAGATTCTTTAGCCTGCTGACACAGATCCTTTACTCTCCTGGAATAGACTTTCTAACTTCTACCACTGACCTTTGGGCTTTCTAGTGCAGAGCTTTGATACAAACTTGCATGAGGCATTGTTGTGGGTTCAGGGTCTCCAGCTGGACTCACAGAGGACATTGCTGTGGGATCCAGGCCCTCAGCCAGATTCATTAGGTCTCTAAGGTATGGACTGATCTCCTGCACTTTTTTGCATTTGACTCTTTGGGTGAATATTATAAAATAATTCTACAAATTATATGTCCTATGTTAAATATTTTCCCTTGAAAACCCAAACTACAACACCTTTTAATAAGAAATGGTCTATTGCTGGATTTCTAATGCATTCATTAAACAAGAGAACATTGCCTATATTAAACAAAAAAAAAAAAAATGTTGGGTCAGCCAGATAGTTGAATGGATTAAAGCACCTGCTTAGACAGATGCAAGGACTAGGGCTTGATCCCCAGCATGTTGTGCCACTCCTGCCCCTGGGGAGCATGCTTAGATGGTGATTGAAACTGGGCATGGTGGTGAGTGCCTGTAATCCCAGAACTTGGGAGGCTAAACACAGGAGGACACTAGGAGTCTGGTCTGTGTAGTGAGACCCTGTAGATCCTCTATTAAATACATTTTAAAAAGTTCCTGTTATCATAACAATTTTTTTTGGCACAACTGGGGATTGAACTCATGCCCTTGTACTTGCCAAGGAAGTAGTTATTCGACTGAGCCCTCTCCCTGGCCTTTAGCATTACATTTTGAACTTTCTGAAATGGGAGTTGGCTAAAATGTTTAAGAAATCTATGCTGACGAGTTGATACCCTCTTAAATACATTTTCATGAAAGGGATGGATTCAGCCACCTTTTCATTATCTGCTTCAGCTGGCAGCAAGCTGCCCTTTTCCCAGATGAAAATATTTGGCCCTGTCCAGCATCTCTCACAGCTTCAGTTAAGTTGTATCTAGGATAATGATTATTTTATTTTTGGGTTTCAATCCTGAAAAGAGGAAGCAAATGTTGGGCGAATATTTCCTGCCACTGAAATTCAACTATCCTTTACATATATGTCTTAAGGCTGCATATGATAGGATTGAGTTTCTTTATCATGCTATTACTTTGTAACCAGGTGGTTCAGGACATGAAAACTAATTAAAAAAAAAAAAAAAAGCAAGAAAAGACACTGAGAGTAAAACAGGAATAAACAAAGAAAATGGAAACAAATGTGGCCACTTGTGATACTACTATGTAGATTCTAAATGGAACTCTACCCCTTTTCCTCAAACTTGGTAAGTTTTTCCTTTCAAAGCACTTCTGCCACATGAAAATAATTAAACTCTAAGTCAAACTAAACAGCACTAGAAAGGAAAAGGTTTGGATTTTGCCACCAATCTCAGTACTACACAGATAGTCCTAGACCTTGGTTTTATATTTCCACAAAATGTGGTTTGAATTATATTATCTTCAAAGATTCTTTGTGCCTAAAACAAGAAAACATATGTAGTTGAATTTAATTATTTTAAAAAATGTTTATAAAGACATATATCATCTTTAACAGTTATGTGCTGCTCAGTGAGAAGCGTATGCTTGGACAAATGCAGTCACTCAATTTCATCATTGTGTGAACATTACAAGCTGTGTTTCTAAACTAAAACACCTACACCATAGGTGATGTCTCTTTGTGGGACAGAGGCTATGTGGCCTGGGGTTGACAGAAACATTTTAATTCAGCACAATATACTCCCACATGGAACATTGTCTTTTAAACTGTTGGCCAGGAAAACACCCAGCAAAAGTTAAAGAATTTCTCAAGTTAAAAGTGATTATTATAATAGATGTATACTATGATTTCTCATAACATAGTATATCATTTATTGTGTAGTTTCAATATTTTAATGTTACGCAAAACATTTTAAGGCAACTGAACTGGCCCATGCTTGCTTTCCAGATATCATTAGTATTACACTATGAAATGCTCATTTCAAATTTTCAAAATTATTTTATAATGTTTAGACCCAATAATATACTGCATATTGCTGCATATATGACAATAAGGTTGGAAATAATCTTATGTAAGGTTAGAACTTTTTTTTTTTGGTATTTAGTACAGGGTCTACAGGATCTTACTACACAGACTGGACTCATAGTGATTCTCCCTTTTTCAGGCTCGCAAGTGCTGGAATTACAGGGGATAGTCACCATGCCCAGATTCAATCGCTGTCTCAGTGCACCCCACAGACAGGGTGGCATGGCTCCCAGGGGATCAAACCCTGGCCACTGGGCTCTGCGTAAGCAGGCACTTCAGTCTGTCCAATTATCAGGCCAGCCCTGAGAGTGCTGTTAATGAAGTTGTCAACAATGTTTATATAGGAATGTTGCTATTCTCATAAGTGTTTCAACCGACATTTTATTTCCAGAAGAGAAGTTGAGTACTATGTACGTCTATGGAACATGTTTGCCCAGTAACATCCACTGATGAGCTGGGGAGATAGCTTGGTGACCTAAATGCCTGCCTGACAAGCACAAGGACTAGAGGTTGATCCCCAGTATAGCATGCCATGCTGGCAAAGAAACCTGCAGCAAACTGGGTGTGGTGGAGCATTCCTGTAATCCCAGAGCTGGGGAGGCTGAGACAGGAGGATCACTGTCAGTCTCAGCTGCATAGCAAGACTCTGTACCAAATAAATAAATAAATAAATAAACAAATGATTATTTTTAAGTGTCCATCAATTATATTAATTCTCACATAGCTTAAAAATATATTTTGCATTATGTTCTCTTTTTTCTTTCTTTTTTTTTTTTTTTTTTTTTTTTTTGGTGGAACCAGGGATTGAACTCAGGTCCTTGCACTTGCCATGGAAGTGCTTACATATTGAGCTATCTCCCTGGCCCTTTTTAATTGTAATTTTAATTTTTTTAAATTTTTTTTTTATTTTCAGGGAAGGGTCTATAGGGTGGTCAGGGTTTCACTATTAGATCAGGCTCATAGTGATTCTTCTCTTTACAGCCTCCCAAGTGCTGGGATTATAGGCATGTGCCACCATGCCCAGTCTCAATAGCCTTCTCAGTGCACCACCGGGGTGAGGCTGGCTGGTAGGCCTGGGGATTAAACCCTGGGCCCCAGTGCCTTCTTGCAGGTACTTTGATCCACTGAGCTATTTGGCCAGCACTGCATTATGTTTTCTATGAAAATAAAAATTATGAAACAAACCTCCTGCTCATATGTCTTGTACTCTCTTTAATTCTCAGACCTTCTAAGTGCTGAGCTAATATGATCCTTGCTGAAGTTCTCATTGGTGCTAAAATCTCAACATGACTGCCACAAACAACCACAAAAATTGCACAACATTTCAAACATTTTTAATGCTCAAAGTGCACCAATTTGTATTCTATTCTGATTTTCTTTCCAGAAATTACAGTCATTTCAATGAGACATTTTAGTAGCAATAGACTATGACCTTCTTCAGACAATAACCCTATAATTTCATTTTTTCTGTGTAATGTCTAGCAGAGTACCTGGCATAGGATGATTTTTCTATTGTTATTATTATTTTAATGGATTTATTAACAGCATATGAATAAACGAGGTATATAGATATGCCACCATGTCTATGATACAATATAGAAGAATATTATATATTTTCTTCTACTGTTTATATACTGTGTCTAGACAAAATACACAATACTTTTTTGCATATATATATATATATATATACATATTGTATATCTATGTATATATCATAAGAATTAAGCCAATGCATTTTAAAATTTAAGAAACAAAATATTTAATTGTGTTATATGCATTCTTTATCTCTAGTGTATATAATTAAAATAAGATTTATTTTCCTTTGATCTGCTTTATCATCTGAGCATGGTAGCAGACTGGTGGAGACCAATCCAATGAGATCTGACACTTTGATTTTTGTCTTGCTGACAGGGTCTTATAGATAAATATCTAGAGTCAGCTTCCAGGTGACTGATCCCATATTTCTTACTATGACCTGCTTAATATATTTATTCTTGTGTACAGTACATGAAGTAGGTCCTATCGACTGCCAAATAATCACTTCCAAAATAAATTGCACTACCTATCCATGCCTGAAACTCAGCAGTATTTTTAAACAGACCATACAAACCCCCAAACTTTCAGGAATTATTTTCTCAGGGAAAGAAGTTCGGTACCTGAGAATAATCAACATGAGATCCCAGTTCATTTGCTTGGCCAAGCAACTTCTGAGTGTCTCTACAGCATTCAGACACTTGAAGGGAGAAAACCACTCAGAAAAAAAATAAAATTACAAAGAAGAAAGGATTCTATTTTTGATTTCTGTTAATCATCTTCTTTTCCTATATATTTCTACCCTTATTTCTCAACTGAAATATCTTTACTAGTCCATCAGAACAAAGCTGCTGTTGTCATTTAGATAATCAACTTACTCACACTGTCTAAAGAGAATATCTTCTGTGCTGGAATCCACTCAAAGAAGTTCTGAAAGTGCCAATTTATTCTTTGAACTAATTGAATATTAGCTTTAGTCTGATTTCCACTTGTCAGAAAGCATGATTTATTTAAATTGCCACTAATTTATCAAGTACCAAAGGAAAAAGCTGTGATTTTATCACTACTGACCTGCTCACAACATTGGTCTAACACTAGCAGAATTTTCTGGCCATGCCACCTAGGAAGGCTTTCTGAACCCTCATAAGGAAGACATAATAACAGGACCTTCGTTTTACAGACTAGAATAAGACCCACTGTAATAGAATGACTTGCGTCCCCTCAAAACCCATATGAAGTCCTAACCTTTTGGAATAAGAATGTGAGGGATGTTTGGAAGAGTAAAACCTTTAAAGAAGTGATGTTGGAAGAGGTCATATGATTCTTCCCTACTCCAATATGACTGTTGTCCTCATAAGAACACAGACAACAGAGAATCATAATCAGAAAAGATTGTGAGGACACAGGTCAAAGATATATATGCAAGCCACTGAGGCAAGCCTAAGAAGAAACCAGCCCCTACAATGCTACCATCATAGAGTTCTACATACAGAACTGGAATCCAATATGTGTCTACTGTTTAAGCTATTTAGCCTGTGACATTTTATCACTTCAGCCCTAGCAAGCTAATAGGCAAGAGGTAAACATTTGATAAGTTTCGTAGAAGACATGTAATTATATATAATTGTGACTAGAATCTAGGCCTTCTAAGTCAACCTTAAACCAAATCAACCAATACTTATTGTGCATCTATTATGGGTCAGGTACTGTCTTCTAAGATATTTGTTGGCCTTTATTTGGACATTTATAGACATATCCCTTGACATGTCATTTTTTAATTCATATTATACAGTTATTAAAGTTGTAATTCAGAAAGGCTTACAGATTGACCCAGGTTCAGATTTAATAACTAGTAATGTTAGAGATCAATCTAGAGTTTTCTGAAATAAAGTCTGGTTATTCTTCCACTACAGTAGCCCTTTCCTTTTCATTATTCATCATGGTTTACAAAGACAAATTGACTAGCTACAGGGTGAATTTAAAAAACACATCAGATGCTTCTTACTGTGCTATGCTTTCTGAGAAGACACCGAAATCAATAGTGAGAATTATACTCTTGTTTGGTTAGACTGCTAAAAGAGACCTGTGTTTTTACAAAACTACATAATGGCGATTCGCAAATATTAATAGACTGGGTTATTTTAGATGAAAGATTACCTACAGCAACAGGAAAAAGCAATAAACTTTTATAAATCATGAATTTAATGTTTCACAGTAAATTTTTATTCACTTATTAATTTTTACTATTTTAAAAAATAGCTCTGGCATATGTGAAAGCTAAACATTATGACAAAGTATTATGAAAGGTAACATACGATCATTACTCAACAGATTTGGCTTTATTTCAGAGGCTCAAATTTGATGTCATTCTTTTTCCACTAAATTGATTTTCCTGATACTAGATTTGTCCTCTGGACCTTTATTTATCTATTGTAAGAATGCCACTACAGGGCTTAATAAGGTTCTTGTTATGATTCATAAATAAACTCACTTTCTTTAATTTATAAAGGACTCAAAGTAAGAAAATTTCACTGTAGTCAGTATATCTAAGACACCTCATTTTTGGTCAAAAATTACGGAAAATATTGACCTAATATATCAAACTGTGTCACTCGATATATCCAAATTTGTTTAAATACTCCTGCTGACAAAATAGGGTAAGATAGCCTCCTTTTTTATAAAGAAAATAACCTGAATTTATTCAGAAAGTCATATATGTCATTACAGAAGTCAGAAAAGACTTCATCTTTTATTTTTATAATTCAGAAAGACAAGAAAGATCAAGGGGGATTAAGAGAGATCTATCACTTCACTAGTTATCTTCATTTTTTGCAATTAAACTTTTCACTAGTATTTCACTGTAGTCTTACAAGAAACACAGAGGATTATTCTGATTCCAAATATAAAGCCCTTCCTTATAGTACAATTACTAGTTCAACACTAGATAGGTATTTAGTAACATATTCCAGGTTGTAGGAGAGTATCTTTAAATGTATTTTTTTTTATTCCTTTTTCTTATAAAGCCATATTGCTTCCAAATATGTTCAAAATGAACAGAAAATATCAGTTCTATATGTAGATAGAAAGGAAGTCATAAAGACAGTAAACTTCTGATTTAGTAACTTTCTGTTCTTAATGTTTATTTATGCAAATTTACGGGAGATGGAAATACATACAAGGTAGGGGGACAGAACACAACTGCGCGCATGGACACCCATGCGTCTTGGGGCTGTGTGACTCTCCAGATGGATAAATAAGATCAACGGAGACTAGAGACTGCTTCCCCACTTTGTCTCGGAAAACTTACCACGTTTAAAATTTTTATTACACATGACCAGTACTCTGAATTAAAGCCGTATTTAATGAAAACTCCAATGAATGGATTGAAACCCGTGGATAGAAAGTAATAAGAGTAAAATATCATATATATGGGAAACTATTTGGTATCATTTTCTGATTTTTCAATGTGTATAAATGTTAATGTTCAAAATTTCTATTTCTTCTACCAATAAAATTGCAGTTATAGATGTAATATTTAATTGGCCTACATATAAAATAAATAAAAACCCTTAATGAGTACTGATACAGTTACAGTTTCATGTCTTCTCAATTTATAGAATTATGAATCATCTTACAAAGATAAAAGTAGTTGATATTTGTCAGTATATTTATAATTTGAAATTTGTCAGTACTTTTAAAAAATTGAAATAGACAATATTTTTATGAATTTAAATTGGCAGTCCATAGCATTACGTCAAAACAAAGTGTGTGGTTAGAAAAAACTGTGCAAAAATGAAATGAATAATAACATTAAAGGTATGTCCCAAAATACTTCTACTTAATTTTTTACCAAAGTAAAACTGCACTACCTAAATTTTACCAAAGTCAAGCTTCAAACCTTGTCCTGGTTGTGTCATATGCTGTCGCATGCTGTTAGCAAGATATCTGAACGTATCTAACTATTTTCACTTAACTTGGCTTACAGGAAATGGGACAGAAGAAAGAGCACTGGATAAGGGGAAAGAAAATGTCTTTCCTAGAGCAGCCATTAGGTGATGGGCGCTGGGCCTGTCGCTGCAGAGCGCTGCGGTTCAATTTCCCATCCATAAAAGAGGCGGACATTTATCCTACCCATCCCACAGCGCGAGGTGAAGTTGAAAGTGGGAGTATGTCCACAGTATTATGAGAATGCTAAAGTAAAGGAGGTCTTACTTTTAAATTTCATTTATTTTGGTAGGTATCATAAAGAAGAAGAGCTGGAAAAGAAAACAGACTGATAATCTGTGCGAATATAATTCTTTCTTTTCTTTTGTACCAGATGTGGAGTAGTCCCAAGAAAGAGGAAAACAGTTTCTCGTTTAGATAAAAATGTGTCTTGGCATAAAAAACACACAATACTGTGCGATTATTTCCAAAACACCATATAAAATAAACATGTTTTGTCATTGCTGTTTTATGTGGCTAGGTTCATTCTGCCTTTAATGGTATGTTAGAGTTGAAGAAGCAGGCTGGAGAGATAGCTCAGCGGGATAAGGGCCTGTCTGGCAAGTACAAGGTCCTCAGTTTGATCCATGGTACTACAAAATAAAATAAAAAGAAGAATGGGAGAACCAAAAATTCTAAGGTCCTCCAAAACACTTGTATATTTTTAAAAACTGAATTATACTTTTCAAATTTTCATAGTGTATTACTTACAATAACTTACATCTTTAAAATTAGGATAATGATTTATTATATTTCCCTTGCCTATCAGTGAAATACTGCTTTTATAAACATATTCATTTTTCCCCATTTAAGAAAAAAGCAATCTGTATCACAATCATAATTGCTTTGCCTGTCTTGAAATACTGAGTTATATACAATAAGTACCAAGAGAGGAGCAGTTTAGGGATATTATCACTTCTGGGCTTGCTCAATTTCTACACAGACATCCACATGCATTATTTGTACTTTCATCTTCTAGGAGGCAAATCAGGTGTTTACTTCATATAAATACTTGAATTAAAACAGAAATCATTTAATATTATCTTTCCTAAAGAGAAAGATTTTATGATTGCTCCTATCAAGAGCAATCTGAATGTGTGCCTGTGTATGTAGCTTATGGCTCAGCAATTGCTACCTTTGCAATCCTGCTGGGAGGAAATTGACCAGGTCTTTTTACACACAGGTAACTTGAAGCCAGAGTCAGAGTTTTCATTTCCCTGACCAAGAAAGGCTTTTCACTTTCCTTGAGTATTACTATTCCCTTTGGATTGAAAAAAACAATTATCTACATGTGTATTTTCATCCTAATTTTAGTTATTATTTAATCAGATAAGGTAGCAAACTTCCATTCTGACTTTTTGAAAACTGAATTGTTAAATCAGTTTGAAATAGTTTACAAAACAGATGTCAAGCATATAAATACTATTTTATGAGCTGTAACCCAAATGGCTAAAGCATCCTCTAACAGCTCTCACTCCTACTTTCTTCCTGGGAACTAGCAGAGTATTAAAATAAGATTTCAGGTTATCTACATCCAACTTAATGTCTAAACCCGCAGAAATCCTGAGAAATTATAATTCCATTATGCAACTCTGTAGTACCTTTCATGTGATGGATTTTACTAGGGTAAAACTGAATAAACAAGGAACAGATTTGAAAAACTGAAAGAGAATAAGATACTGGCTCAACGAATCCTGTGACCTAAAGCCTTTTTTTCCCATGTGAATTAATCACTGTGGAAACTCTCTTTTCCTTTTTAAGATAATGGTTTTGTACATAGAAATGTCCGTCGCATGTGAATATATCTATACCTTATTAAAATAATTATGTTTTAATTATATTTTAATCAGATATATTGCAACATATCTACCCTGCGTAGGCATTTATAGAATCTTTATAACCTACTGTGCACATCAAATGGGAATAATTACTTTGTTTTCTCTTTTAATCGAGTACATTTTGCTCATGTTGTGAAAACATGTTTATTTGAAAATGAAAGTAATTTGTTGTAGAAGAGCAGCTTTTATAAGTGGAAACTTCTACAACAGAACATAGTGAGATGCTTAAATATTAATCAGACATATTACTCTCTACATTAAATTTCAGAACTTAATATAAATTAAGTACACAATTTATTCCTAGATCTTGTTTACCAGTGCTAAGAAATCCACAATGTTCAATTCTAATTAAAAATGAAATTGAACTGCAATTCTCTGGAAACAAGGGCTGATCAGACTCAGTAAGTTTTACTTAATTTATTTCAGAAACAAAAAAAAAGCTGAATTGCTCAGAAACAAACACAAAAATGCTTACATTGTTAAATACAGGCTAAACATGCTATTATACTTTTGAAACATTGATAGCTGGATAAATATTCCACATTCCTGTTTTAAGACATATAAGAATCTGACAAGATTCCACATACTTTTAAGTTATCATTCAGTAACTCTGTATGTAAACACACTAGGGCTGCATGGTACAATCCATACTTAAATTATGAAAATTTTAATAGAAATATTACCTGGTCAGTAGTCTTTGTTGCAACTTATTTTTCTAATAGGATTTCAAGTTTTAGAAAAGAATGTTACAAATGCTTGATATCGTCGTTTGTCAAAATTATGCCAAGAGAAAATTTTAAGATTATTCATTACTTTCCTTATTTGTGTTTAGTTTTGCATTATTAACGAGAGAAATCATCATTCAGAGAGGTATTGTAATTTTTCCATGGCTATGTACCTCTTAGGAGTAAAAATGTGAAATTCGGTTGTAAGTTAACAGGAAAGCATAGAAGAGCATGAATGAACGAACGCAGACTGCTGGTACTAAGCAGGACAGCAATGCCTCGCTCCTTCCCCTCCCGTGTCCAGCTCTTTCATATTATAGACGGATTCATTCTGTGATCATTGTCACTGTTCAATGTTTCAGACTGTCCCAGATGGCTATAACAAACTTTAGAAGGAATGTTCTTTGGATACAAACTTGGATAAAAGAATGATGACTCAAGGATATTATCTCTAAGGATATTATCTCTAAGAAATTTTGGATTCTATATATGAATATTTAAATAATCAGAGATGTCCTGTGATGAAATTTCAACATGAATAGGTTTCAGAAGATAGACTTTATGCACAATAAATCTCCATCTGTCAAGAAATTCTTCGAGGGCACCATAATACTGGCCTAAATTTTTATCTGAAATCATTGTATTTAGGGGCCAGGGAGATGGCTCAGTGGAAAAGGACTAGCCTGGTTAGCTCAAGGGTCTGAGTTCAATCCCCATTGCTCCAAAAATAAATAAATAAACAAACAAACAAACAAATAAATAAAATCCCTGTATTTAGCATTGCTGGTCTTAGGCAAGTCTAATACATAGGCTAAATTAGCTAATATAAGAAAATAATTTAAAACAGCCATATGTAAAATAGCATTGTTATAAATATTATTATGTGTTTTATTAGACCTCACAAATGTTTAAGGGCACCTGCAAGATCGTGCAGGGGCCAAAGTTTCCATCTCTGGACCTGCAGTGCCGCCCCCACCTCCTGGATGCACTGAGATGGCAATTGAGACTTGGCGTGGTGGCACATGCCTGTAATCCCAGCAATTGGGAGAATGCAAACAGGTAGATTACTGCAAGTCCGATCTAGTAGTGAGACCCTGAGCACCCTGTAGACCCTTCCCTAAAATACAAAAAAAAAAATAATAAAGAGGTTTACAAAGTAATATGTTTTTAACCAAGTTGGATAGACATGTCAAATCATAAAATAAAAAATATTAAGTATAATCAAAAAGCATACATGATTTTATATTATATAAAACAGATGAATTATTATATTGAATCATTATTATATTGCATTAAATGGAATGAAGCCCCCAAATAAGTTTTTATTTGTAAAATTCTTGGTCCTGGGAGGTAACTTGGCCATCTAAGTATCTGCCTAGCAAGTGCAAGGACCCAGGTTCGATCCCCAGTACCATATGCCATGTGCTGACCCCTAAATCTGGCTACAGAAACCAGGCATGGTTTTGCATGCCTCTAATCCTAGCACTGGGGAAGCTGGGATGGGAGAATCACTACAAGTTTAAGCTGAGTATTGAGACCCCCTACCAAATAAGTAAGTAAGTTACTAACTAACTAACTAAATAAATAAAAACATATATATTTAAAAATGAAATATTTTTAAAACAAAATGATTTGATAAGATTATAAAAATAGCAAGCAAAGACAGAAAAGAAGAAGAGAAAATGAGGTAAGATAATAGAAGTTAAAATAATAAAATTAACGATATATAATAAAAAATAAATAGATAAAAATTATATAATATATACCTGAGTTCACTAAGGCAAAATAAAAGATGTATGAGAAACATAACATACATTTCTAAAATAAAATTGCAAGGACATTTATCCTTATCAGAAACAGTCAAATTGTGGAACCAAAAATTAAGGATACATAGGAATTCAGTAACTCACTGATATCTTTTATATATAAATAAAATAACTTTTGTCAGAGAATACACAGGCACCTACATATGCCTGATTAAGTATTTCATAAGCTCAGTTTCAAAGATTTTTTTTTTTGCAGAACCTTGGATTGATCAAAGAAAACCTTAAACACTATAAAAACTAGATATTATTGCCCATGTTATTTATACTATTTCAACTAACTAGAAACTGATAACTATTCCATGTCCAAACAGCTTGAGATCCTTGCACACAAAACCTAATCATCTGGAATGCAATAAAAAGTAGAACACTTAACAATGAATTCCATGGGAAATAGCAGAAACTGTACTTAGCTGAAAATGTATAGGTTACATAGATGAAATATAGTAAAAATAGAAACTTTCTGATTGTTTAAAGAAATTAGTAAAAGAACACAAAGTTAAGTACAAAGAGCACATCTTTTAACATAAAGCACAAAATAGTAAAATAGGAAAAAAAGCATATAATTTTTGAATTTATGTTTCTGAGCAAGTATTTGCATATTGAATTACATGCATATAAGAAAGGAACAACTTTATCAGAACTGATAGCAAGTGACGATTTCCATGACTGGATAAATAAAAAAAAAAAATTTTTTTTCACAGCAGCCTGACCATGTCTCTAGACTCAAATCAAACAAAACACCCAGCAGCGCAGCATCTGGTCCAGCAGCTGCCGAACACACCCTGAGAGTAAAAATGAGCTTCGACTGCACGTGGAAGCTAAAAAGGAGGATTGCCATGGGAAAGGGCCTTTAATAAAGCCAACAGAAACACTGCCAAGTTAGTACAGAGATTAGCAGAGGCATGTGCTATTTTGTCTGAATTATAAAAGTCAAATCCACAAAGCAGAGAGTCATATAGATTTTTAATAGAAGGTTGCAATTGTTGATTGTTTAGATCGTCAACACTGGGACATGCTTGCATAGTTGTGGCATCTCTGGTTAGGACAGGATGTAAAACAAAGTAAGATCGGTTCCTTCTTTATGTGGACCCTTGCGTATGAGAAGACGTTAGGGTTTAACCCTAAGCTCTTGACCATAAAAATGACGCTACTGTGAAAAGAACAAGGCAGCTGTTGATCTTGCATATGAATCAGTATTCCTCTTTAATTTCTTTGCTACTTCTCTCTTTCTTGGACATAGCTTTTATTATTAGAGTCAATGAATATCCATTCTTCAAATTTAAAAGTAAAATAAAATTAAGAATTGCATTTGGTTGTATAGCTCTATCTCTAACTTTTCTTTCTCAATTTAATATAGAAAAAAAAAATTTGAGGCATCTCCAGTGGGAGATGACAAAAATAGGAGTCATCCACTTCCTTTAGAATTCTCACAAATAATTTTGCAAGTATTCTGGCACAGAATGAAAAATTTAATTCTAAACCATAACCTGCTGGTCACTGATGTTTTACTGGCTTAGTAACTAACATGTAGGAAGGAGTACAGTAAAGCAGTGCATTTAATTAATTCACAAAATCAAATGAATCAGAAGCCGTACTATTTTTGATCTGTAAATTTTCTCACAGAGACCACTACAGTAAGTTCATGTCTAATCTGTGAAATGTATCCACCAAATGCTTTCGCATCATCGGCATCTTCAACATTAGTGTGATTAAAAAGAAAAAGTTAAAAAATGAGAATACAGTCATCACACAAGAATTACTTGAGTTAGCTTAAGAGGAGGTATGAAAAACCTGATTTCTACACACAATCTCTAGTAGGAATGAATAATGTAAACTATGAATTTATCTAATTAAGAGATTCATATGAGATGTTACTATAGATTATGGAGTTAGAAAACAGAAAGATCATGCTAATATCAGAAATAAAGAAAAATAATTTGCTTGCTTGTGATTCCTTTATCCGTAGTTCACAAAGTTAAAGTTTGAGAGTAGTTCAGCCATCCTTAAAAATTGTGGAAGAGTGACACAATGTAATTATATTTCAGTATGTTTTAACCATAGCCATAAACATCATTTACTGAGTATTTGCCTCCATCATGACATATATTTTGCAGCTGGATCTTCACAAAATGCCAAAAGACAGATGCTAATTACTTCCTTTACACATAATTACTGGAGCCAAAAGTTTAAAGTAACTGCTTTGGCATGAAGTAGGAGAATTCAGAAAAGAGCTAAGGTTGTCTGTTTATCGACACCGTGTGCAACTCATCATGTAATGGAATGGGCCTCAGTTGTCTTATCTACATCAAATGGATCGCAAAGAAAACCAAACTTCTACCTGGAAATATGTTTACATTTTTTATGTTCCTTTCAATATTTTTATTCTAATTGTTTTTCTTATAGCTTTTAGTAAGTTCTTTTCAATTAATTTTCAAAATATAATTCTTTCCTTATTCTTATGTTTCTTCAAAGTTTCTTACATCGTTTCATCATTTAAATATACTCACAGAGATTTAGAAAGGTATGTATATATTATAAGCAGACATACGGTACACATCCATATTATGAATATATTAACAGGTGTGACTAAATTTAACTAAAATAAGTATAAGAATAAATAACTGCAGGGCTAGCCAAATAGCTCAGCGGATTAAAGCACGTGCTTAGGCAGACATACAGACTGGGGCTCTATCCCCTGTGGGCATGCTTGTCACACCCCTGGGGAGCGCTGAGCCGTGATTTAGTCTGAGTGTGGCGGCACATGCCTTTAATCCCAGCGTTTAGCATGTCAAACACTGGCACATCACTACGAGTTCGATCTACATAGTGAGACCCTATAGACCCTGTACTAAAATAAAATAACAACAAAAAAGTGCTCTTATCACATTTGCTAACATGAAATGATAGAAAAAGCTCATATTTAAAATAATTTTAGTAATTCAACATATTTAATGTATTAACAGGTACATCTTTTGCTTTATATAATGCATAGTCTATCAACACAGACTGTATATTGATATGAATCTACATATCATTTGTTTTTCTTAAAGAAAACACATGTTGAATATTCAATAGTTTATATAATAAGACTACCAAAAGCTTGTTATTATGAAGGGTGTTAACTAAATAAATATAAAACATAACTATTATTCTAAAATCCCTAATGCCTGTCTTGGCCATCATGTGTTAAGGTAGACAAGTAATTTAATAGTCAAAAACTTAATCAACTGAAACATATATATATATGTATATATATATGTATATATATATATCATAAAACAATTTTTTACTTTGACTCATTCTCACCAATTAGTCATCCAAAAAATTATGAATATATTTCCTCTTTTTTTTTTTTTTTGAAGAACCAGGGATTGAACTCAGGCCCTTAGCACTTGCCAGGCAAGCACTTATCCTACTGAGACATCTCACAAGCCCCTTTCTTGTTGCTTTTTAATTCCTATGGTAGTATATAGTCTGAAGTATATCCATCAGTAATGTAGTACTTAATAATTAAGAATCAGTGGAAAAGTCCTTAAAGGAGAATTATAGACTGAAAAACTCAGAGCTCTTAATAAATACATATATGGAATAGAGAAAGTATTACTTGCTTTTCTTACCTTAAGATTGATTACAGTTTTCTCATCAAATTCATTTTATCTTCTTAAAGTAAATTAAGCCACCCCCCCCCCCAGCTTCTGGCTGAGCTGGTCAATCATACTAGTAGATTTAAATAGTTAAGTGTCCCCAAATGAACAAGCAACTATATTTATTGTATATTCAGATTTCTTATATTTTGTTTTAGTTCTCATTCCAACCAAAAAGCTTCAAATCCTCAAGCTGTGAAAGCATCAATAATATTGAGTAATCTACAATGAATATCCTGTGATGAGAGTTATAATGTAGAACCAGACATTATTCATCTCTTCACAAAAGGGAAAGATTATTTTAGTCCAGTAGAATTTCATCCTTTATATCCTGTTCCTATACATCAGTAGTTATCAATCCTGTCAAAATTCTATATTTCAGTAACTATTTTCTTCCTGCTTGTATATACACCCACTTTTCCTCATTACATCAAGAGCTGAAATCATGGCTAATTGAATGTGCTTCAGTATGAGGCTTTATGTTCACTGAATTAGAAATGTGTAATGGAGAAATTGGGATTAACAGAGTTTTAAGAACGCAAAGCAGAAAAGAGAGCAGCATGCATTTTTTGGGCAGTGAGTACATCAAGCCCTTTCATCTATGATGTGGCGCTTGTATCAGACTTTGATATAGATTGATGTAAGTTTTAAATAAAATACAAAATAATGTGCTTTTTTCTACTTGCAATAAAATATTTTAATACATAGACAAAGTTCATTTAAAAGAAAAACATTTAATCAAAGAATAAAAATAAGCAGTGATTTACATTTCAGTATGATAAATGATTTTCCACAAAAGTACAGTTCCCTTATGAATTACAATTAATCTCTTATGCCCTAAAGGAGCCTTGTCAGATTTAAATGATACAGCTTTTCCTAATTTAAACAAACCAAAATAAAAGTACATGATATACCTGAGACAAAGAAACTGAACTTCATTTGCTGTCGGCCTTGTAGGAAGAAAAGCAAAGCAGGGCTGCCAGCTGCCACAGGGGTCCAGAACTGAGGGTGGGATTGGAGCCAGCAGAGAGATTTGCAACTCAAACTTTTTCAGATTTAAGGCTGAACAACAGTGAACTAAGAAATATAACATTTAAAATAATTACTACAAATTTCTTTTCTTTATCTTTTTTTTTTTTTTTTTTCTGATCAAACTCAGAACCTTGTGCTCGCCAAGCAAGAACTTATGCCACTGAGCTGTGTCCCCAGCATCAGTGGCTGAATAAATTTATTAATATTTCTTCATAGTCTGTTATTTTCTTTTACATTCTTGAATAATGACCTTTATCTGCCACAAAATCTATAACTAAAGTCCTACAGTGTAAGATGCAAGGCAGTTCAACAAGGGTGCTTGCCCAGGAATATTATTTATAAGAATATATTTTAACAAAATAAACAACCTGCTATCCAGTCTGTTTCTTATCACAGTCATGATACAGAGGTACTTTAGTGCAAGTTAATTTTGAATGTGTCACAACTTTATAAAAAATATGAATTAACTCCAGCAGAATAATGTTGCAAATTTCATGGCTTTACTCCCTCAAGTCTTTCAAAACTTATAAATGGAAAGCATTACTGATTAATTCAACTAGCCTTTAGTGTATATTTGTGCCGGATCCTATGTAGGAGGTGCTATACTGTATCTGGCATAAAACAACCTGAAAATATTAATATGTGATATTTTCAGCCAACCTTTCAAGCAGAAATAAAAATTCATAGGCAGTGAGTCTTCAAAATCCATCACATATGGCAACATCTGACTTGGACAAAGACTAAATTAACATATATCATATAAAATAGAAAATGTGCCTTCATTCTTTATCTACATCCTAAGTTCTTTCAGCCTAAGTTACTCCAGTTCTTAAAGGTATATTCTACAGGCAAAATATTGAAAAACTGAGTCTACAAGCGGATGTTCACATCAAAATAATTCAACTTAGCAAAGATGGTTGTGGCACTCCACAAGCAATGCAGGGCAATTGAAGTATGATTACCAATGGACAGCGAGTGCTACCAGAAAAATAATGTCTTAAAAATATGCCAAAAGTGACTAAGATGTAGATGATGTGATAAAGACTTACCAATCAATAAATGGAAAGGATGGCTTTGGTGTATGATTACTTTCCCCTAAAATCCACCAGCTGAATTATAAATACTGTTTTATAATGTAGTTTGTGAACTCTTTCCAGAAGATAAGGAAACTTTTTTAGTAAGTCATAATGAAAAAATGCAGCATGAATTTATAATACTCTTGAGAAACAAAGACTTTTTGAGAATTTTTTAATGTAATTAGTACAAGGTCCACAGGGTCCTACTACACATATCAGACTTGTAGTGATCCTCCTGTTTTCAGTCTCCCAACTGCTGGAATTACAGCATCACCACGCCTAGTCTCAGCCACCTTCTCAGTGTGCCCAGGGGCAGGGTTTTGGGTATCGAACCCCAGTCCCTGTGTCTGCCTAAGGAGGCACTTTAGTCCACTGAGCTATCTGGCCAGTCCTAATTGAGGATTTTATTCTGTTGATTCCAACTGATAATTTTATTACAATACTAAAAATGGGAAAGATAAAAAGTCCTGAGTACTACACTGAATTCTTGATTGTTGAGGGTTTCTAGAAATCATTGTGTTAGAGGAAGAGAAAGCAAACTTTTCTAGTCATGGCTCAGAAGTAAACAGATGAGGCTTTGCAGACCCTGCAACAGAGTCAATACTTGACTCCAGAGCAATACCATAAAGTCAGTCAAAGAGAGCAATGGGCCTGTGACCGCACTGCAAAAAAGCTTTACTAAGAAAAGGATCTGTGCAGAGGACTTGGCTCACAAACAAAAGTTTGTCAAGTTTTACTCTCAAGTTCCTTTGGGGCCTCTTTGGTGCTGCATAAGTCTGCCACAGGGATATGCAACAGCCCGGATGGCCTTCTGCACCATCTGCTCCTGATCTCACTGAATCAGCCCTACCAGTCAAAGGGGAAGCCTTCAGTTCCCCAGTGTGCAGAGAATGGCATCCCTTCATTTTCTTTTTACAAACTCCTAGCAAGCAGCTGTGAGCCCAATGTACATCCTCAATCAAATTCTGTTAAAGTTTGTTGTGACTACTTTTTTTTTAAAGGGTAAAACTTAGAATTATAGGAGAAAAAAATTACAAGTGATAGAGAATTTCACTTAACAGAATAAAATGAATGTCACAGTATTTGTTGTAATGCCTACTGTTGTCATCCAACCAGTGATTCATATTGCCAGATATATGCACGTAAAATATATCTGGAAGGAAGAAAAAGGAAAGAGATTTATAAGAAATTAAGACAAAAAGAAGAAACAAATGAAAAAAGGAGACAAAACAAACTAAAGCATTTCCATAAAATTTCCATTTTGAAGAAATGACCAGTACAGTTGTTTAAAACATCCTGCATAGATACAAAATATGTATCTCTTTTCCCTACACACTCTCCTGTCCTTCTAAACTCAATCATTCCTTCCTTTTGAATAAGTTCATTCTCTTTCACCAGTGTCTATTGTACACTTCAGATTCCATTTTTCCCTTTCAGGTTCTCCCACTAAGGAGACGATATGATATTTGCACATGTGGGTCTGATTTATTTCACATAATAATGTGTTCTCTAGCAACATCCATTACCAACAAAAGACTTAAATTTATCCTTTTTTATTGTGTAAAACTACCACATCTTCCTTATGCGTTCTTCAGCTGATGGGCATTACTTTTATTATTAGGAATTTAAATTGTCAAAATGTAAAACTCACTGTAGAAACTTACAGAAGAAATTCAAATGTGACATGAGGATAAACAAATTTCCTTCAAGGAAGTTGCACATACTAATCTGGTTATGAATTTAACTTGACATTTTTGTCAGCCATGGAAAAGGAAAAGTTACACAGTTGTGTGTATCAGCATTACTAATGATCTTTAAATATTTGTAGGCTTATAAAATGTAGTTTGTAATTTTTTTAGGAAGGTAGTTGAGAATTAGTTAAGAACAGTAATGTTTGAACATTTGAACTAAACTTTTCACGATATATATATATGTATCATGTATTAGTATACATGTATATTAATATAAAATTTTTTCCAAGAGGTATTATTGACATTTAGAGTGAATTTCCACTTTTTAGATTATTCCACACAATGAAGGAAATATCATTCTTTCTCTTGTTCATTTATGTAGTTTCTAAAGTAAATCCTAGTTAATGTGAGAAGTAAGATTATCTTAATATATATTTCAAAGAGATACTTCTGGTAAGCTATTAATATTATATTCTGAATATCATGTATTGACATTATGAATACAAAAATAAGTTTCTTATGAATACTGTCCTCAGAGAGCTTATAACACCTTTTATATAAAAGTCAAGGCAGTGGTAGATATAAGTTCTTCAGTTTTTGTTTTTTTTTGAGAGAGAGAGAGAGAGAGTCCTAGTAGACAGGTAGATAGATAGATTCATGTTAACTTTTTGTAGAAGCTCAATGTATCACAAGCTAAGTCTGAAATCTTTTGGTCTCTAAGAAAAAGCATTTCAAATTATGAACGCATAAAGACATAAAAGTGGCAGCTGTGTACATTGGCATGAGAATTGTAAGCTGTTAGATTTCAACTGATGATATAGTAATAAGCAAGGAATGATGTTTAAAGGAAGACTGTTCATTGAGTAAAATCACAGACATCTCTGTGACATCTCTGTATACAGCCATGTCTGTTTGATTGCATTAATACTTCAAGTAATACCTCAAACATGCTAGAGAACTATAAAAGTATGTATGTGTGTTCCATAGAAGTAATAAAAGTTCTAGTGTTTTGCCCACCAGTGGAAGTACTATAGTATATAATAATATATTATAGTATATATTTTATGAATTAAATTAAAGAGAGGAACTTGGAGTCTCCAAATATAGCAATAATGAGATAGAAATTGCTCTAATTTGATCCAGAAACATCACATAGAATTATAGACATATCACACTATACCGCATAAATAATGTAAAATCATCTAGTAATATTTTTAAGTGTAAGAAGATATAAATCATAACTATCCTAATTTGATCATGCATAATACACATATATATTGAATTATCATATTGTCCCCAACATTTGTATAAGTGAAATGGTGAAAGCAAAAAAAGGAAAAACAACAGGAGGAAAGAAAGGAAGCACAGAACATTGTGTGTGTGTCTGTAGGTGACTGGCTGCTTTCATGCAGGGAAGCATCATTGTCAGATCACATTTTCAGATCACGCCCTCACTGCGGATGAAGCACATACGGAATCCAGGAAGGACAGAAGACAAGTTGTTAAAAGTTGCAAGCTTTGGTAAATTTTTGCCATGAAGACAGAGAGGCAGTCTGAAGAATTAAGGGTGACTTATTGATTTCTAACTCGTATAAAAAGTCTATTGCTGCACCATGCCCTGAGAAGAAAAGAAATACAGAAGTGGGAAAGGCACAGAAAAAAGAAATGTCTTCAGGTTTGGCCATCTTGAGTAAAGGTGCCTCTGAAACAACTAAGTGGAGCTGTCCAGCACTCACTGGTTGGAACCTTGATGGATTGGCCTGCTTGGAGACTTAGTTATAAAGTCAATATGTGTCTTCTGTCTGACAGAGCATTTGAAACTCTCCTAAAATATGCAGAGACTGCACAGTATCAGTTAATGTGCTCTTTGCAGAAAATTACTTCATTCCTGCATTTGTGAAAATATATACTGATATTAATCTTTATATGGAACGTACTTTGTGCTGGATACTCTTTTATATGACTACATACACTGTATATGCAATTTTCAGAGAAGAAGAAAGGTTCATTAGTTATCTATTCATTGAGAAGAGATGAAAAAAAACAGCATTGAGAGGGTAAGTATCCCCTAACTTATACTTAGTTGATCACCTGTTCACAAAGGAAAGGTAAATTGCCAATGGTTTACTATCCTCTAACAACACACATGTATAGCCAACTCCCCACTTATCCTAATATTCTTTGATTCATTTTGAAATTTATGCTAGGTGAAGAGTTAACAAAATTGGACATGTCAATTGTCATTCCCAGCAGTCCAGGGGCCCCACAGCCAGCACACCACAGCCGATGAGTGAGAGCTCCAGGCCCACCACACAGGAAGGACACCTCCCAGCAATTCCCATTCCCAGAAATTCCGGGGCCCTAGAGCCAGGGTGGCTCAGCCTGTGAGTGTGAGCTCCAGGCCCGCCACACTGGAGGGACATCTTCCATGGCCCCAGACACAGCACAGCTTGACAGGAACCAACAGAGGGGAACCACAGGAGCTGCAGCAAAAAGGAACTGAACACAACAGTTAGATCCAAGCAGGCATATCAGGATAATATCAAACTTAATAGACTGGCACCCGAATCTAAATACACACTAAGGTTATAGCTAAAACAAAGCTCTACACCAAAGGTCAGAGGTCAGTGCTATATAAAATGACACAGACAAGGAGAAAAATGCAATCTCAGGCCATGAGTCCACCAGTAAGTGGAGAGGACACTAGCTCAGCAGAAATGAATCATTTAACACATACAGAAGCAAAGGAACAATGGCGGAAAGGTATAGAGGAACTCAGAAGAGAATTAATTACTGAAATAAAAAAAGAAGTATCTGAATACATAGCATCTGAAATACAGAATGAAATGCAGAAACAACAGGGGGAAAACCAAGACTCACCCAAAATAAGTGCAGACAGCACTATTCCAGATGAAACGTATGAATTAATAGCATCTGAAGCAAAGAAACAACACCAAAAAGGTCATGAGGAACTCAAAGCAGAAATAATTTCAGAAATCAAAAAAGAATTCTTTGAAAAAAAAGCATTCTTTGAAATCATAGCATCTGAAATACAGAAACAAGTCCAGAAATATACAGAGGAAACCCAACTTGGAAGAAACTCTGCAGAAAAAGTATTAATAACAACCTCTAAAAAAGACATGGACAAAAAATTAGAAGAGATCAGAAATATGATGTATTCCTTGAATGAACAGTACAGAAAAGAAATAGAACTCATGAAACAGAGTCAAAGACATATAGAAGAACTAAAAATGTCAATGACAAGCTTACAAAAGCATCTGAGTAAAAGCATAGACAGAGTTTCAGATCTTGAAGATGCTGGTGCACCTAGTGAAAGGGTGAGAAAGGATCTCTTAAAAACAGCGAGGATGCAGGAAAATATAATCCATCACCTGCAAGATGATGCCAGGATGAACAATGTGAGATTAATTGGTATCAACAACAATGAAGGAGTTAATACAAATGACATAAAAAGAATTTGGGGAGAAATAATAGCAGAAAACTTCCCAAATATGAGGAAACAATCCAACATTCAAGTAACTGAAGCATACAGAACACCAAAGAACTTCAACCCAAATAAAAACCAAGACATATAATAGTCAAGATCCCAGAAATACAACACAAGAATAATATACTGAAAGCTGCTAGAGAAAAGAAGCAGATCACATTCAAAGGAAAACCCATCAGAATTACAGCCGACTTCTCTACACAAACCATGAAGGCAAGGAGAACATGTAGCAGAGTTCTTCAACCTATGCACGAAAACAAATTCCAGCCCAGATTATTAAACCCTGCAAAACTCTCTTTCAACTTTGATGGAGAAGTGAAATACTTCCACAACAAAGAACAGCTAAACAATCTCATGGTGATGAAGCCAATCCTATGAAGGCTGCTGAAAGATGCCCTAGAGAGAGACCACAATGAGCAGAGTTCCACAAATTAGAACGGAAGGAACCCACTAAACAGGACAGACAATTAAACACAGGATACAAAGGAGTAAACAACACTCAGTAAATATCATGATAAAAATAAGTCAGCACATTTCAGTTATAACCATCAATGTAAATGGACTCAAATCTTGAATTAAGAAAAATAGACTGGCACAGTGGATTAGGAAACAAAATCCAACAATATGCTGTATACAAGAAACACACTTAACTCAAAAGGACATTCATAGGCTCAAAGTCAGAGGAAGGAAAATAATGCTACATGCCCTAGCACCTCAGAAAAAAGCAGGAGCAGCAATTCTGTTCTCAGACAGTTTCAACTTCAAACCAAAAAGGATCAAATGAGACAAAGAAGGCCACTATATATTGGTCATGGGAAAAATTCAAGAGCAAGAGGTAACACTCATAAATATCTATGCACCAAAGACAGGAGCACTTACCTATGTAAGACAAATCTTAATGGACATGAAAAGCCTAATATCTAAGAACACAGTCTTAACAGAACTTAACACCCTCTTATCTCAAAAAGATAGATCAACCAGACAAAAAATTAGCAAGGAATAGAAGAACTGAACCAGAACTTGGAACAAATGGACCTGGTGCACATTTACAGAGCGTTCCACACAACCACAGCTGAATATTCATTTTTTTCAGCTGCACATGGGGCATTTTCCAAAATAGATCACATACTAGTCCAGAGGTCATGTGTAAATATATACAAGAAGACAGAAATCATCCCATGCATATTACCTAACCACAGTGCAATCAAACTGGAAGTAAATGAAAAAAGAAAACAGAAAAACCCACTAAATTCTTGGAAATGAAACCACACCCTACTCAGCAATCAATGGGTCACAGAAGAAATTAAACAAAAAATTCAACAATATCTACAATTCAATGAAAATTCAAGCACAATTTATCAGCATTTATGGGATGCAATGAAAGCAGTTCTTAGAGGGAAAATCATAGCTATGAACTCACACATTAGGAAAATAGAATAGAATAAATAAATACCCTAGCTTTGCACTTCAGACATCTAGAAAAAGAAGAGCAAGTGAAACCCAGAGCACAAAGACGGGAAGAAATCATAAAGACTAGAGCAGATATTGATTCAATTGAGATGAAGAAAACAGTTCAAAGAATCCACAAATCCAATAGTTGGTTCTTTGAAAGACTAAATGAAGTTGATAAGCCTCTTTCCAACTTCATCAAAAAGAGGAAAGAAAAATTTCAAGTACATGCAATAGGGAATGAAAATGGTGAAAGCACCACAGACCCAGTGGAAATTCAGAAAATTATCTTAGTTACTAAGAGGATCTCCACACTCACAGAATAGACGAGACAGAAGAAATGGACAAATTCCTCGAAAGGTACAAATTACCAAATCTGAATCAAGGAGATATAACAACTTTCAATAATCTAGTAACAGCCAACGAAATACGACACATAATAAAAAGCCTACCGACAAAGAAATGTCCAGGTCCTGATGGATTCACAGTTGAATTCTACAAGAAATTTATAGAAGATATAATCCCTACAGTCCACAAACTCTTCAATGAAATTGAAAAGGAAGCAGTCCTCCCAAAAACATTTCCGTAGACAAGTATTATACTGATTCCAAAACCGGGGAATGACAAAACCAAAAAGGAGAACTACAGGTCAATCTCCCTCATGAACATAGACACAAAAATACTCAATAAAATCCTATCAAATATAATAGAGCACACCATGAAGAAGATCATACACCGTGACCAGGTAGGATTCATCCCAGGGATGCAAGGATGGCTCAATATTTGAAAATCTATAAATGTAATACACTATATCAATAAACTAAAATGTAAAAACCACTTGATCATCTCAATTGATGCAGAGAAAACTATTGACAAAGTTGAACACTCTTTAATGTTCAAAGTCCTACAGAAAATTGGAATAGATGGACTCTACCTTAACTTGATAAAAGCCATCTATGACAACCCAAAAGCTAACATAATCCTAAATGGGAAAAACTGAAATTTTTACTCTTAAATCAGGTACAAGACAAGGATGTCCTCTATCACCCCTCCTATTCAATATAGTTTTGGAATCATTAACTACAGCCATTAGAAAAGAGGGAGAAATGAAAGGAATAAGAATAGATAAAGAAGAAGTTAAATTATCACTATTGGCAGATGACATGATACTTTACTTGGAAGACCCAAAGAACTCCGCCAAGAAGCTACCAGAATTCATACACATTCAGTAGCATAGCAGGATACAAAGTCAATACCCAAAAGTCAATAACATTCCTTTACACAAATAACAAGCACACTGAAAGGAAATTATAGAAATAATACCTTTTACAATTGCACCACAGAAAATGAAATACCTTGAAATTCACTTAACCAAGGAATTCAAAGATCTTTTCACGGAAAATTACAACACCCAAAGAAAAGAGATTATAGAGGATTTCAGAAAATGGAAAGATATTCCATGCTCCTGGATTGGAAGAACCAACATTGGGGAAATGGCCATACTCCCAAAATTGCTGTACATATTTAATGCACTCCCTATCAAACTGCCATCAACATCCCTCACAGACCTAGAGAAATCATTCCTAAAATTTATTTGGAACCACAAACAACCTAGAATACCAAAAGCAATCTTGGCCAATAAAGACAAGGCAGGAGGCTTCACAATTCCTGATTTGAAATTATACTACAAAGGCAATGTGATAAAATCATCATGTTTTTGGCAATGAAATAGACCTGAGGATCAATGGAATAGATGAGAAGATGCAGAAGTATCTACGACCACACTCAGCCATCTGATCTTCGAAAAAGGGGCCAAACAAGCTCATTGGAAGAAAGATAGCCTCTTTAACAAATGGTGCTGGAAAATCTGGTTTTCTATAGGCCGAAAACTAAAACTTGACCCAGCTCTAAAACTATACAGTAAGCTAAAGTCAAATGGATTAAAGATCTAAACATTAAAACAGAAACACTCAATCTCTTGGAAGAGCAAGTAGGCGGAACGCTTGAAGACATAGGGGTAGGTAAAGAGTTCATTAATAAACATATATTTGCATGGGAAACACTTGGAAGAATCAACAACTGGGATCACTTCTTCTTAAGGAGTTTCTGTGTATCAAAAGAAATTGTCAGTAAAGTGAACAGACAACCCATAAATTTTGAAAAATCCTAACTAATAAGCTATCAGACAGAGGTCTGCTGTCTAGAATACATAAGGAACTAAGATAAAACAGGGCCATCAAATTTAAAGACCCAATTCAGAAATGGGCGTCTGTGATGAATACACACTTCTAAGAGAACAAAATTAAAGAAGCGAATAAATCTATGAAAAAATGCTCCAAAACGCAAGCCATACATGAAATGCAAATAAAAACAACACAGAGATACTACCTCACTCCATGGCTATAAAGAAATCAACCAACAACAAATGTTGGAGAGGTTGTGGGGAAAAGGGAACACTTCTCCACTGCTGGTGGGAATGTAGACTGGTACAACCATTGTGGAAATCAGTGTAGAGACTCCTCAAAAGAGTAGGACTGGATATCCCATTCCAGCCGCCTATCCCCCTACTGAGAATTTTCCCAGAAGAACTGAATTCATTATATCATAGTGATATATGTGTACCTATGTTTACAGCAGCACAATTTGTGATAGAAAAATCTTAGAACCAACCAAGATGTCTGTCACATGAGGAATGGTTGAAAAAGATGTTGTATTTCTATATAATGGAGTATTACTCAGCTGTTGAGAATGATAAAGTTGAAGCATTTATATTGAAGTGGATGCCACTTGAACATATACCTGTAAGTGAAATAAATCAGACACACATGTGCAAATATCATATAGTCTTCCTACTATAAGAAGTCAAAAGAAGTACTAATAGAAATGTACAACACCAACTAAAGCCAATTGAGTCAGATAGTTAGGGCAAAGTGAACAGCATATGCTGCACGGTACAAATCAGCTTTTCTTCTGGATGTAACAACCTAAGTTCACAGATCAAAATTAGTTAAATAGAAGAGCCACAAGGCCTGCCAACATTTTGGCCTTAGCTTTTCAAGGTCAGCAAAGACTCAGGCCATAGGAGAACCTGTACTGTAACATCATGAAAATTATTTGTGCCCCAAATTTTCTGATCAAGGAGATTATAGAGCCACAGAGGAAAGAGACTGATGATGTATAGTGTGTCTGAGGAGAGTCACATGGAGAAAAAACTTTCTCTCGGGCTCTCACAGAGAGCAAACTGGTCAAGCATTGGCTGTGACTCATCCACATGGATGACACAGACAAAGGATCTACAGAGTAAGGTACAGGACTACAAGATAAACCTTGAGGGGACTTCACTGACTTCATCAGAAACAAAAGCTACATCTTTTGGTATATAGGTATTGCTCTATCTCGGTCTTAACCATCCAGCAGAAAAGTATAAAAATGAAGTATACATCATGGGCTCATAATATTAAGCTGAGCTGTAAATGGCTATGGTTGACAACTTCTTTTAATAACTCACTATTATTATGAAATGCTGCACTGTGTTGGACTGTGTCCTGAGTTCAGGCACCTAAATTAGTTTAATGACAATGGAGTGCTCATTTTAGACAGGTCTAGAGAAAAAACGGGGGGAATACAAAGGATGAATCCTGATGTAAAATCAGGATAGTTAGGATAATTATGCCACCCTTCTGCATAATTCTATGAGAAGCAAGATTTGCCCTAATAGTGGTTGGACAAGATATTATGTTGGCTTCTAGTACTATGGACAGACACTAGGGAGATGACAACGTAGAGGGTGTTAATTGTTGAATCTGTGATATAAATCAGCTGTAGACAAATAAGATAGGTGTATAGTGGCACTTTCTTCATTCACTGATTAGTGACATCTGCTATAATAATACCTGTAAGTATAATATCATGTATGTATCTTGTACGACACTGAAACATTACAAAAACATTTTGCAATGTATTGATTTGTTGAATCTGTCCTGTTAATTTGTCTTTAAACTGTCTCATTGCTATTTTGTCTTCAGTTAAATTAATAATAAATTTTTAAAAAAATAAATACATATGAAAAAATTGGACATGTCAAGTTTATTGGCATAGCTATTCCTGCCTGTACTCCTTTACTGTACCACACAGAAGGTTATCTAAAGATTTCTCTTTATATATCATCTTTACTTTAGCTTTCTCTTCTCCTTTGGTGGAAGTGGAGTTTGAACCCATATGGAGCAGCTCCATAAGTATGCCCTTGGTTCATCTCCTGTAGATTTTATCGTATTTTATTTTGAGGCAGGGCCTTGCTAAGTTACCCAGGCTGAATTCCAACTTATCATCCACTTCCTCAGCCTCCCAGAATGTTGGGACTACAGATGTGCACCCCCATCTCAGCAAATCATCTTGATTTCTTATTCTATGGAGGAAAACATGTATTTTTAGAATTAAAGATAGTTTTCAGTTATGGAGTTGGAGAGACCTGAGCTTCAATCATGGCTCTGCCACCTCTAGTGTCCATGGTTTGTGCAAGTTTTCATAACTACAAAAGCCATACCTCACATCCTTAAGGACGGCAAATATATTGTAATTGTGAGTACTTACACTGGCAGGTGTATATTCGTTGCACTTTATGTTCTCCATATAAGAGCAGGTTTTCCAAAAAAAGTTTCACAGTGTAGTTCTTCCACATACCAGGGAAAGTTGCCTTCTTGCCCTCTTTTCATTTTTCCTTTTTGGTACTGGGGATCGAACTCAGGACTTTGTGCTTGCCAGGTAGGCACTTGTGTCACTGAGCTTTATCCCCAGCCCAATGATTTTCTATACAGTCATGCAGCCTCAAAATATTTTAAAAGGAATTATTATATCTCATTTTATCCCTGGATATGTTAAGAGTAGAGGGAGCAAATATTGAATCTGCAAGAATGAGAACCAAACAATAAACTTAAAAAGTAAGTTTATGTAATAAAGAAATAATTTGTCCTACTTGTCTCTGTCTGGCCTGTCATGGAGCAGCTTGTGTTTCACAGGCTGTGTTGTAGGTATGCAGTAACTTTTCTATCATCCTATTTGCACACACCCTATTTTTTTCTCTGGGTTGAATTTTATGTTTGTGGGTTCTGTTCCTCTTGCACAGTAACTGATGCAACTTTACTACTCATCGAAACTCAGCTGAAAGGTTAGAGTTGCTGTGCCTGCTATGGTCTGCCTTTGTGCAGGACACTTACTCTATGACCTCTTTCACTTCACAGTGTGCAGGCCTGAGTCCAGTCATTTTGAACTACCTGTTCAGCTTGAGATACCTCATGTCAGACATACATTGAGTGGTTACATTTTTCCACTTGGGCTGCTACAACAAAATGCCATGAACCAGATACCTTATGAACAATATAAGTTCGTTTCTTATAACCTGGAGCCATGAAAACCTAAGACAAGATGCCAGTAGACTTAATCATGGTGTCTAATTACAGCAGAGTTTCTGACCCATATTTGGAGCTTTTAGCTGGGTCCTCGGATAGCTGAAATGAGGGACAGCTGTGGATCATCCTTTAAAAACATAAGAGCACCTACTTCAATTATGAGTGCTTTACTCTCATAATTCAAGCAATCCTGCAAGATGATATTTCCTTAAAACATCATCTTGTGGGTCAGCATTTCAACATACAAATTTGAGGGTGTGGTCACAAATGTTCAGAGCATAATAACTGTTGCTTATGGAAATATGAAAACATAGGCATGCAATGTTTAATTACTTTTCCTAGAAAATTTATACAGACTCAAGGGGGAAAAAGTTGTTGTGCCTATCTTTTCTTTTTGTAAATAGTCATAAAACAGCTATTAATTGTTAATGCAAATCTATGTGTTATAAAGTAAGCTATATATTTTAAACACATATTATTGATCCCTTTAACTGTATAATACACACAAGTCAAAAACATGTTGGGAGCTCAGATCTGTAGCTAAAGCAAAGTATAGCAGTTGTTGCTGAAGTCTAAATTTAATTGAATCTCTATCAGGTTCTATTACACATCTCAGATTTTGTAATAACATCTTTAGGATTAATTGAGGTCAGAGTCTTAATAGGACTATATCACTTCTATCTGTATATAACAGAGATACAATAACGCCAAATTCTTTAAAACAATAGCTAGGTTTTCTTGGTTTTTATAGCCCTAGTCTGTACCTAGAGCTTATGTATTGGAGATCAATGAACATTTGTTGAATGGATCACTGAATTATCAGAATGACTCCAGAATGGATCTGGTAAACCTAGAATTCCCTCAGGTGTCAAAAAATATTATTTAAGTCCCAATTCACAATCCTGTGCCTGACCATGCATTTACAGAAGTTCAATTTATAATCTGTCATTGACAGATACTCACCGTAAGTGAAAATATTATCCACGCACCAGCCAAACAGTTAAGAATTTGAGCAAGAATATACTGAGATTAAAAAATGGCAGCCCCCAAATGTCATTCTCCACAAAAACATACCAAACTCTGACACTTAAAGCACAGATATATTTTAAAGCTGCCACAAAGATAAATATTAGCCTATATTCCCATGCTCTAAAAGTATAAATCAGGGTAGCCATTGAGAACTTTAGTCAAAAGACCTAAGACTTAGTCCCCCATAAAGCTGAAAAGCCATATACCCACCTTTCTTTTCATTTTTGTTAATTTTCATTTAAAGTAATGTGCAAATCAGTCATTGATGTGAGACTCAGCATAGCCATCCTATTGGTCATTGTCTGATGCTTTCATTTAAATTATGAAGGCATCAAAAGGATATGTATATTGGACAAGGAGAAGCATATTTCAACATGTGCAAATCAATCCAATCAAAATTGTTTCAGATGGCGTGCTCTGTACAAGTTGTTTTATTGGAGATTTACAAGTGAATTAAAAGAGTAACATTTTCATTTGTCTGTATTAGTAAATCACCTCTTACTAGTGATAGGCCAGGATTTAAAGTTTCCCAAGCACCTTACCCCAAACACACTACCTCTTGGTTTCCCATGCACCCTACCCCAAACTTTCTCCCACTTGGCCCCTCAGAGAGCCAAACCAAAAATCATAGAACAAGTCCACCTGACTTTGACCTGGACAAGAAACCATGAAATTTTCCTTTGTTAACATTAAAAGTCCCCCACAGACTAGATAGCTCTCCTTCACCTATGCTAGCCAGTGATCACCCTTCCTAAAAGATCCTACAAAGTCTCCTGTCCCCTTGTTATTCACTTCTGTCTTGGTCTGCTGGACACTCAGCCTGTTTGATGCCTCCAAGAAATCTTCTACTCACTTCAGAATGCCTGACTGTGTTGATTCATACCTAACAACAAGTATGTATTCCCAAGATATATAAGAATGATTCTCAGCCTTTAAACCAGCGATGACCTGAATGCCACACTGAGTGATTATAGATTTGTAATCTTTGAAATGTGACTGTTTCAGCAATACAGATTTGTGGATCTTTTTCCTCTCTTCATTATATAAATACAATAAGATTATTGAATTCATGGATATCATATTCCAAGTAACTGTAAATATTGAAAGAAGTTATTATGTTTCTTATTTCCAAAGCATTTTAATATTATCATATATTCTTGACATTTCATACTATGCACATTTTTAGTAAACAATTTTTTTATAATTTAATTCTTTCCAGCTTAATAACATATATAACCTCAGGCATGATTAGGCATACACGAGTTAGAATAAATCAATCAATTAATATTTTTACTTTCACCTACAAAATTAGATATGTGATGGTTAATTTTACTTGGTAAAGTTTATCTGTGGGTAAATCAATTTTGCAGAGTAAACACATTTATCATTCTTATTGGGAAAAAACAAATAATAAGACAGAGCGAATGACTAAATTCTTATTTAGATCATACTGACTGTTGTTAGATTATGAATGTACTTGAAAGAAATTAGAAGAAGCATTCAGTAAACATATATAGAAGTTCCGGAAACCATATATTTTAAGAATCAGAAAAAAATCAGGATTATTCCTTTTATTACATAAAATTTTTTACTTAATTATTAGTCCACAGGGATACATGTTCATAAATCAAATAGAAACATATTTACTCCCATATAAACTAGGAAAGCAACACAGGAAAAATGGGAAAATGGAGCTAGCTTGGTGGCCAACTACTTAGAAACTTAAGGACTTCAATTCCATCCCTGGCTCTGCATGCCACGGTAGCCCTGAAACCCCCGGGCAAGCTCTGCTGGCCTTTGAAATGGGGCATGGTTGTTCAGGCCCTTAATTCCAGCGCTGGGAAGCCTGAGACAGGAGGATCACTATGAGTCTGAACTGTGTCGTGAGACCCTGTATCAGATAAAAGTAAAAAATTGAATATATGTACATATGTATGTATTATAATCATATGCATATACAATTATAATGCATGTGTATGTTTCTATATAATTATAAATGGAATAAACCCAGTACTTATGCTGTTCAAGGTAACTATATTATTGTTTCTCCTAATAAAAGCATTGTTTTGTGTACATAGTTCTAGTGGTAGAGAAAATAAAACATTAGATCTCATTATTTAACTCAAATTTGAGGCATATGTCTCAGCAAAAGGCAATTATAGTGAGGAGCACTGGCTTGCATCCATAATATCATCTACTCAGGAATCTGAAGCAGGAGAACCAGAAATTTGTGGCTTCAGTGGGCAGCTGAGTGAGAACTTGTCTCAAAACAAAAATTTTAAAAAGCCTGGAGAGGTAGGTCAGTAGTAGAGCACCACAGGATTAGTTACCCAGTAAATTAATGAATAACAATAAAATGTGAAGATCTTTAAAAATCTTGAGTGACTTAGCATTTACAGTTATTGTAGTGTTTATAAAAACTTCATTCTATTTTGTACTTTAACTATAAAAATATCACTTCCATTTGACAAATTTTATACTTTGTAAGTACATTGTTGAATGAATTTGGACAACTGTGTGTGTCTGTGTGTGTGAGTGTGTGTGTGTGTAATTGCTATGTTATCAAATTGTGGAACATTTCCACCATCCTCAAAAATTTTCTTACATATTTTTGCTGTGAACCCTCTAGGCTAATCCTAAGTAACCTATCTCTATCTCAATGGACATTTGGTTTTTACAGTTTTTTGTAATTCAAATCACAATTTGGACTCTGAAAGTCATCTCATTTTGCTCAGTTTATTGTATTTTAGATTGATTATAGATCAAGAAATTTGTTCCCTTTAATTATGCAATAGTACTTTGCGTGGGGGGCTGAGGAGATGGCTCAGTGGAATAAGCGCTTCCCTGGCAAGCACAAGGGCCTGAGTTAAATCCCCAGTTCCATCAAAAAAAGAAAAAAAGTAGCACATTGTGTGAATGTAAGTATAAAAATTCTTTATTATTTACTTTTTGAAGAACCAGGGATTGAACTCAGGCCCTTCTGCTTGCCAGGAATGTGCTTATTCTACTGAGCCATCTCCCTGGTCCCAACAAAAATTATGGACTTACTTGTTGAGAGGTATTTGGATTAATTCTAGTTTGGGGATTTCCATGAAAAACCTTTTTTTTTCTCTAAAATTTTATACATCAGATTATAAAAGTTTCAAAAGTTTGAAGAACTTATGTTAGATATTTATAACAGTAATTACACTGGGAAATATTAACATATATTTCTGTGTAATGAGAAAAAGCAAGGATTATTTTCAATAGAAGTAAATAACAAAAACATATTGTGAGCTAATACATGCAATATAGAGTTTAAAGACATTAAAATCATGTATGTAATTTTATAAGTCATTTAAAGATTTGCCAGTGCTTAATAAAACATTCTGAATGTGACTTACTAATCATAATGTCTAGGGGCCAGAGAAATGGCTCAGTGGAATAAGTGCTTCTCTGGCAAGCGCAAGGACCTAAATTCAATCTCTAGTTTCATCAAAAAAATAATCATAATGTCTAAATAATCAGATTAATATTTATCAATATGTTATTTACCTCTAACATTCTTTCTTGAAGAGCCTTCATATACATGTCCTATTGTGTGTTTTTAAAAAATTTCTCTTGTATAAATGGTAGAAAATTACAGCTTAGTTAGTAAGCCTATATTTATAGTTAAAAAACTGCCAAACTGTTCTCCAAAGAGATTGTATCATTTAATATTTCATCAGCAAAATCTGAAAGTTCCAGTTGGTCTGTATTGTTATCAATATTCAGTGGATTCCTAACTTTCTGACTTTTAATTGTATCTCCCTAGTGATAAATAATATAGAACCTTTCATTAACTCATTATTTCAATAACTTATACTACGTGATGTTTTTTAATAATATTTTATTGTTGTCTTAGTTGAATTGTATTCTTGACATAAATCTTTCTGCCATGGCTACATTGTGATACTGTACCTCAGTCTTTGTTTTTATTTCATACTGTCATTTGCATCCTCGGAATGGCAGAAATTTTAAGTTATGATACAATTCAATATTTTTCTTTGTAGTTTTGAGCTTTTTTCTTAAGTAATCTTGATGTATTTGCTTGAGAGGATATGTTTCATTTGTTTTCTGCTAAAATAATTAATGATCTATTTTGCGTTAATTTTTTAATATAATATTAATTTAGGGTCAAATCCCTTCTTCGGGACCTGCTTATTGTATACTAGCAATAGTGCACATCTATCTAGACTCTGTCCAGTGACACATTTATACTCACGCTAATGTCGTACTGTCCTCATGATAGTACTTATAAAAGGCTTATTAAAGTCTTAAAATCAGAAGGTATGAAAACAATGATTTTCAGTTTACTCTTAGGAAAATATAGCAATACCTCGATTCACAAATATTTTTGCCTGCAAACAATTTGGTTCAAAAACAAACATTTGCAAAGATTTTGGATTTTTTGTTTGCAATCTCTGTATCTGATGACAAACGGGATTGTGGTCATCTCTCCTGCACAAGGAGGCCATCTTTTCCAAAATCATTTAACACGTCAAGTTTTTCTTCAGACGTACCTCTGCAAATGCTAATTTAAAACCATGGAATGTTTTCTTACTCCTTGAAATTGAAAGCTCTTATGAGAATATTTGAAATAAAGGCTATTTAAACTCTACAAAAAATTGTTTTAATCACTGTTAAGAGAAATGCACTCTTAAGAAAATACATTAATCCCTAAGACTATCACTTTATACTAGTTTTCAAATTATCCTCATTTGGTCATACTTGCTTTCAGAATACTTACATATTAGCAGGATTTTATTCTCTTCTGATCCCCTAAGCAGCCTGTTTTAGCAAAATGAAATAGAAAAAACTTCTTAAAAGATATCTAGAATTCAAATGTTTGATGAGAACAGAGTCAGCTGATTTAGCTTGGCAAAAATAGCACTGAGCATTCCACTAGGAATTCCACCATAATGGAGGTGTGTCATGGAAAATTGTATAGGATTTATTCAGAGGCTATGTGCGAAATATTTACCTGCCATGCACCACCAGACCTGAAAAATCAAAACGGATTATAAATGACTGAATGAGGAATGATGAAGTGTATTGACTCTGATTGATGTTGAGGACCATCCATAGAAACATTTTTGACTAAGGAGCTTCAAGAATAACAATGAATGAATAGATACATGGGGATACGCATTCATAACAGGATGGATGGATAAACTGATAGATAAACTGAAAAATCAGGTGGCCTTCCTGAAGTATTTGCTTTGAAGTGTTATGTTGGTCAGTTTCATGAATCAACTTGACAAAACTTCAGGGGCCAAAGTATTTGGTCAAGCATTAATTTGAGTGCTTCCATGGTATTTGTAGATGAGGTTAACAGTTACATTGACTGAATCAGATTTCCTTTTCTAATAGGAGTGGACTTCATCTAGTCAATTAAAGAATTTGAACAGAATAAATATGCTCACTCTCTGAAAAGACAGTTAATTTCTTTCTGTCTCCAAAGTGAGACGTCAACTCTCGCATTTTTAACCTCTACCTGAAACACTGGGCTGTTGTTGGTATCAAGTACACTGGTCTCTAAAGTAGAACTACCACTGACTCTCCAGAGTCTGCAACTTGTCAGCTCATGCTCTAATATGCATATGATTAGAATAAGAGACAGAGCTTGAAGGTAGCTGCGACAGAGACTGTTACCAAACCAACAGTCCAAAAATCAAAATGTTTTGAGTACTGACTAAAGTCAGAAATGGAAAATTTGATATAATAAAAATGTACGCATTATCAAATATGTAAATTGGTTTTAGTGTGTTTGCAAAAGACAGATTTAAAATGCAATACAATTTTATGTTTAGAGTTGGGATTGAGTCCTAAGGTATTAATTTTGCATTTATGTAAACACTGATATCTGAGAAAAAAATGCAAAGTCACTTTTGGTCCCATGAATTTCAGATCAATGATCACTACATACACACACACACACACACACACACACACACACACACACCACTCTATTGATTTTATTCCTCTGGAAAACTCTAAAACATAGGTGGAAAATTAATCTAAATGAAAGGAATTCAGGCAGATAATGCAATTTGTATAGATTTATGAACATGTTGCATAGTATGTTACAAAATCTCTAGTATGTTATGGAGTTCTCACCCATTTCTTTACCTGTAGACTATGTGAGTAAAGAAATGACTCGTCTATTCTTGAGGCATTAAACATTAAAATTAATTAATTACACCTTATGTATAATAAAATCACCTTAGGAACACATAAGCATCAAGTGTTAATACTGAAAGAAACAAATAATGAGAGTTAATTACATAATAAGATATGAGTAGTTTGTGGAAATGTTTAAAAACATAAACCAAGTTTTTCTTCTACTTATGTATTATATCAAAAGTAGTCTGTTCAATGCATATTCAGGAGGGAAATATTTGCATTAGAGACACTGTGATAGACATAGGTGTTTCAGTGTGTCTACTCTATTCCTCATGAATTTTTCACTTCTTGGATTTCCATCTCGCAAGGCAGACATTTGTCCTACAAGAAACGATAAGGCTCTGTGCATGGGCCTCTAAGATGTATCTGCAATGATTCAGTTTCTTGGAAATGAACATCATCATAGGGACCAGCACACACTCAGGAGCCAAAGGCATGGACTTGAACTTCGGTTTCCACAGTCATCTGTGGATCCTGGACAATGGCATAACCCTCTCTCTTTTTCAGTATCCTCAACTGTAAAATACAGTAAAAACAATTATACTTGCCTCAGAAGATTTCTAATGAAGATTAGCAGTTTAACATATGCAAAAATATTGCCTAAGTGCACTTGTATAATAAATATTTTTAAATATTTACAGTTTCTTTAATTTGAGGTAGTGTATTCTGCTCCTGGGATATAGATGTTATTTTTATTAGGTGTCACTATCTTCCATACCCAGCCATTATACAATTAGATGGGCATTACAGATTATTTTTATAAATTGTTGGAAATTTGCCACCATATTAATTTTAAAACTTTTAATGCTGGGGATTAAACTCAGGATTTCTTACATGCCAGGCACTAAGTCTTACCCCTTGCCTGTTCATTTATTTCACAAGTGTAATGGATTTCTAACTGGTAGTCAACTTATTACACCCAACTGAATTAAACTAGCATGGTGCTAAGTGTGGAAGGCCTACCTGGGGATTGTTGCCAGCAGCATAAAAGGTAGAACAGGTGAAGCTACAGGAATCCTGCTAGGGATACTGTTTGGAGAAGCTGTTGGAGCTATAGGAAACTACTAGTTCTCATGGGATGATCTGCTGGAGGACCTTGTCATGCGGGGTTTCCCCGTGGACTTTGGAGTAGCTTGGGTCCTCATCTTGAGCATCGTTTCCTGATTCCAGAGGGGAATATGGTGCACCGCTCAGCCTCATGGAAAAGGTTGTCACATTGGCTTTGCTGATGGGAACTCACCTTGCCTCATCACTAGAGGAACTTGGACCTCACTGTTACTAAGGCTGGCTGTGGTACCTGTTGGGGAGCTCTGGTGCTTACCTTGAGCATTACGCTCTAGCTCCAGTTCAGATCCCTCATCTTGCTAGCACAGATGCATCATCCTGCTGCCATAGATTTCCTAGCTTCCTGCACTGACCTTTGGGCCTTTCCAGCTCAGAGCCATGAAGCACACCTGCATGAGACTTCATTTTGGGTTCTAGGCCTCCAGCTGGACTTGTGAGAGGCATTGTTATGAACTCTAAGGTTTCAGTGGAACTCCTGCAGGATATTAGGAGCTAGACCTTCACCAGGAATCTTTAGTGCTTATGTGTGGACAGATTTCCTGCACTTCTTTTATTTGATTCTTTGGTGATTCATTATAAAATATTATTATAAAATCTGTACTGTATTATATTATTTCCCTTGCAAAAGTAACAAACCACAAGTGGAAATACAAACAAAACGTATATTAACCAACATGAGCTATCTTCAAATTACTTTTAGAAATAATTTAAGACAGTTTCATGAAGATATAGTTAACACTGTAACACAAGATATAAGGACCTGAGTGAGTGAAGAAATAGTAGTATACTCTATGAAATAAGATAACATCAATATAGAATATTCCATGCAATAAGTTTTAAATTAAAACTGAATGTATTTCCAAAAGTATAATTGAAACAGTTCAGAAAATGTAAAGCTGATATTATCAAAGACTAAATACACATTATAAATCCATATAAATGAAAGCTGTGAAATTGCTACTGAAACAAAAGGAACAATGGGATGAAACAAGCTTCAAGAGTAGATCTGTTAAAATTATAAAGGTAGCTCTACAAATACTGCAGAAATGACACATTTACAGAAGCATGCTAAGAAAACATTTTATTCTTGGACACTTGAAAACCTTCAAAGCTTGACTTCTGTTGTAAAATCCTTCCTTGCTGCCAACAGAAACATCACATCTCAGATAAATGCCTAAGCTACCACTTTGGCTCACATCTCACCTGGCAATGCGGGCCCTGTGCCAGCTGTGCTCCTTCCAGGCCATAAAGAATAATGAATAAACATCTCCTAGCAGTGTACTCACTTTTGGGGTATGTAAATCTCCTTGCCATTCTCTTCCTAAGACTTTTCCTACTGATTAGAGAAAGTTGACACAAAGCTTTGCTTTCCTTCTATTCCAAACACATTTGTCCTATTATATCTTTCCCCATCATTCAACCTGTAAATCTACTGTAACTAAAATTATTGCAATCATGTAATTTTCTTTTTTAATCTCAACAAATCTGCATTTTACAATTATATTCCATCAGCCTACTTATTTGCACATAACCTCAGCTTGAGAGCTTTCTGAATTTAAAAACTCAAAGGTTTTTGAATAAACTTATACAATAACTTTAGAAAACATTACAAACAAAATATGCAATTTAGTGTTCATTTCATTTAGATCTGTTATTTTGGATAATGGCTTGTATGACTTCATATTTTCTCACTCAAATTATCTTTATACAAGTTATTAGATGAATATATATTAGTGAGTTCATAGAGGGAAAAGTATTATTTTTATATTCATAAGTAATATGTTTGCTTTGCATTTTAACCATATAAACAATATCTAAGTTACTGACTATTCACAGAAGATTACATGACTATAATTCCTTAAAATGTGATGCCTAATTAAGACATGAAAATGCTAATGTAAAACAAAAGAAAAAATAAATTGAGTACAAAATACAAATAGGAAAAAGGCAAATTACATTGTTTGCTTTTCTTAATTTCCTCTCTCCCAAACTACCCAAAGAGTCACACTTTCAGCATAAATTCAAATTACTACAAACTCTTCTCCATTGTTCAGATCATAAAGCATTCCACTGCCAGTAGATAATATTTCCTATTTGTCTTTAAAATAAAAAATAAGTAAATACTAAACAATATCATGACCCTATCATCTATCAGAAGAACCCAAAAAGACCTAGAATGCAACTCAATAACAACTTTTTTGAAGTACAGTAAGAAGGTAAGATCTTCTGATTATAGCTCATAAAGTATTATACACAATATCATTCTTATAACCTGTACAGCAAGTACCATGCTATTTTTCTGTTTAAATTACATTTAAAAAATTCTGAGAACAATGTCCCTATTGTTTATTGAACAACTAAAGGTATAATATTTAATGACTTTTAACTTTTACAGAACTTATGTTAACGTTTCTTTTTTTCCAAAACAATAAAGGATCAAAAATTTAGAAAGCAGAAATGTGATAATGCTGAAGGATCCGTTGCAACATCTGCAGTAACCTATAGACGTAGCATGCAGTGCAAAGTGCTTCTGGAGCTTATGGTGTCACCTTTAAAAGGTGGGTTCAAGACTAAACCTCTCACTATCAACAGCCTGCAAGTGACACCGGGGCTCTCTGAGCTTAGCAGGTAAGCCTCTTGATAAGGGCTTGGAAGGTGCATGTGGCTAAAGCTTAGAAAAAATGTTTTCCCATAGATAACCTGATAAAGCCACATGAGAGTCTCATCCTGCTTCATCTTGGTCCTTACTTTCAAAAGTCTTTTTGCAAGAAATTACTATGCCATCAATCTCTCAAATCCAGTATGATATTGAGAGTATAGTCATGACATCAACATGATAGTGCCTGACACAGCTATTTCACTCTAATTTTATACACAACAGAAATCACACATGTAAATGGTTTAAGAGATATGTTTAGTAATGTTTCTATTACTAAACATATTGCCATCATTCTTAATAATCTCTAGATTTAAACAATACAGATGAAATATGAGTTTACAATGTAGAAATTATGGCATATATTCACATGTGAGGAAAGACTAAGATTTTTGATCAAGTGATATGGTGAATATTTAAATTTTTAAAACTTTATTACAGTAAATGACATTGCCATTAATGCCACTCAAAATACTCCACTTTCAGGTTGTGCCTGCTTCTGTGTCTTGCACCCAGGGAAATCATTTACTTCTCTTGTTCATTTAGACTTTGGAGAAAGCCAAAATGAACACAAGAAGTCATGTAGTGTAAGAATTGATCAACAAACAAGGCGCCTATTAGGTGGAATTGTACAGCCACAGTGACTGTGTTTTTGACCTTGATTCATAATGAATGAATACTTCTTTTTTTTATGAGCAGAATATATTTATTGAGGGAAAGAAAGTTCCTGTCCCAGAGAGGAACAGGAGGGGGACCAAATAGGGTAGTTCTTTGGGAAACTGTCTCTTCCAGGCACTTTCATAGTGCAAAATCGTGCAGGACTAAGGTGGAGAGAATGGGAACTCACTTAGGTGGATGTGGGGTGGGATAAAAATGAGGTCAACCAATGGTATTACAAGCACCGTTGATCAGATAAAGTTGATTATGCCCAGGACCAAATGAGAAAGCGAGTTACCGAGAAAGAGGCCATGAATGTGGGACAGGGTCTCTTCCTGCTGGGGGTTGGGCTAGTGACTCACCTGGGCTCTGTCAAGGTGATTGATATCCCAGGGAGGGATATCAGAGAGGCCAAACAAATTCAGGGAGGTTAGAATTTGTTTGGCCTTTAGGTCTGGCTCACCATCCCTCCCACAGTTGTAAGGTATCTTCTTCCATGTTATCTCCTTGAGGGTCTGGCCCTGAATGAGTACTTCTTGAGTAAAAGGCATTTCCAGAACTGCCTCAAGAGGCAGCAAGAGTGATGAACTAAGTGTTCTTGAAGGAAGGGGACATATTTTGAAAGAAATTAATGGCCATGCATAATTGACTGTCATAATCATGTTAAACATTTATATTTGATCAGTTTTTGAATATATCTATATATCTCTCTCTGCCTACATTCATATCTATATCTATATGCATACACATACAAACACACACACAGACAGACAGTCTGCCAATAAAAAGCACATTTAAAAAGTTTAACCATAAAGTATACAAAACTTATAAAATAGTTTTCTGGAATGGTAATTACTTGTTGGGCACTTAAATGTCAAAATTAATTATGCCTTAATTCTATCATTTGATAAACTAATGCAAAGACCTTTCCATGCATTTGGTCATTAGTACAAAGGTGGAGAATCAAAATCACATTTTAGTCTGTACTCTTGATGGACAATAGGATCAAAGAGTGAAGTGGTTGGGCAGCCCTTATTGATTCAAAAATGATTTTGTTTATTAGAGTACATGAGTGAGTTTCCTCATATTGCTATGGTTTAGATCCAAAAGGTACCTCAAAAATATTGTTAAGAGGAGCAGTTTTAGAGAAGTGACTGAAATCATCCTTGAACTGATCCACTGAAGAGTTTATAGTTGAACGTGCTGTCAGGAGGCAAGGCCAGATCAAAGAGGTACATCACTGGGGACTGACCTGAGTGAGTCCCTCTCTTCTGGGTCCTCCCTTCTCTCTCTGCTTCTGGCCACTATAGGCCAAGGACCTTTCCTCTGTCAGGCCCCCCACTCCACCATCTGCGCTTCTCAGGGAGGTGCTTATTCCATTGAGCCATCTCCCAGGCCCCGGAGCCCTTTGTACTGTGTCACAATAAGCTCCTTGTGCTTAGTGGGTGTTCAATATTTTGTTCTAACATTGGAAAGTGGCTGATGTATAAACATAAACTTTTTGAGGATGCTGACATTTATCAGTCTAACCACTTTCTAAAGAAAGGGGAATAACAGAAATTTACCGTTTAGAAGATTATAAACTAACTAGCAAATCCATCTACAGCTCTAGATTCAAATATTGTATCTATGATGCACCTGATTTTTTCAGGGTTAACAGTTAATTGCAGACTATTGTCATTCCTCTTTCTGCTACTAGAGTTAGAGGGCATTTCTACACTGACCAAATCCTCAACCATTAGAAGTAAAGGACAAACAAGACCATCATTATAACAGAGGCAATGCCTGTATAGTTCACTCATAAAAGGAAATAAAAAAAACATACAAGTTCAGACATAAAAAACGGGGAAATGAAAATTACCACCTCCATCTCTACCTGGCAAATTTCTCTTTACCAAGAAACTACTGAGATAATGAAATAAATGTAATTAGCAATATCTCCATTTTTTCCTGTTAAAATGATTCATGTATCTAATGATCTCCAATATAATGAAGACATCTGGTGGAGTTCAGTTTGGATCAGAGATACGTAGGAAAGTAGAGACAAGAAATACTCAAAATTAATTCATTTCAATCCGCATCGTTCTCATTTTCATTTTCATTCTCTTTGTTCGCAGCTCATACAATTAAGAAAATTCAGAGGCTTTCAGGAGAGTTCTAGGATTAAAACACTGCAAAGTTTTTAATTGGTAACCAAAACCTGTGAAAAAGCAAATCAGTTTGTAGCCTACTTAATGACTTTAACAACTGATAATGCTACCGAGAGACTTATACCTTGTGTTACAAGAATTTTAAATGATTTTCTAATGAAAATCACACAAAATATATACCATGTAAGACCACTAACATAATTTATTAGGCTAGAATTAAAATGTATAAAACTTTAGAAAAAAATTTTTATTTTATGCAGGGTCTCACTGTGTACCTCGGACTCATAATGTTTTCAGCCTCCTCATTGGTGAAAAATAGGTGTGCGTCACCATGCCTGGTCACATTTGCCAGCTCAGCATGCCCAGGGGCAAGGCCAGCACAGCATGTGGTGCCAGGGATCAAACCCCAGCCCTTGCACTTGCCTAAACAGGCGCTTAGTCTGCTAACCTATTGTGCCAGGCCTAAAAATTCTTGTTTTTCCCTGTATTTTATGGAAGGGTGTACAGGGTATTCAGGTCTCACTACTAGATCCACCTGTTTACAGCCTCCCAAGAGTTGGGATTACAGGTGAGCATCATTATGCCTGTGATTGCTGTCTCAGGGGGCCCCAGGGGCGGAGCCAGCACACCAGGTGATGATAGGGGCATGAACTCTTAAAAGAATGAAATTCTAAATTTACTGAGCAAGCTGACATGGTGGTGCATGCCTGCAACCCTAGCACTGACACTGAGGCAGGAGGATTACTGCCATACCAGCCTGCTGCATACTGAATTCAAGCCAACCTGGACTACACAGCCAGATGTTTTTCACAACAAAAACCAAATGAATCTATCAAGTTAATTGAAATAAAGTGAACAGTCATCTGTCATGAAAATATCTATTTCACGCATGTTAAAAGATTTTCAGAATCTAAGCTATGTCAGCCTTATGTAATTCTAAATGGAAAACGAAACTTTATTTCACTGTACCTCATACTCTATATGCACATGAAAGTCCTATAAAGCTTATTGAAATGCAGAATCCAATAATAGAACAGGACAAAGATATACCCTAACCTCCAGCAATTTTGTACCTCATATGGAGGCAGTTGTTGCCAGTACAGACCACACCTTGAGAGGTAAAATTTATTTCATTATTTTATAAAGGAGGATGCTGACATTAGCTGAGTATATTTAAAATACGTAATGGTTTTCACAGCTTAAACACTACTTTAAATTAAGTGTATCTGCTTTTAGGATAGAAAAATATATCTAGTGAAGCTTAAAAAGCTCACAAATTTTTCCGTCACTAAGTCTGTTTTTATTTATGGTTTTAATTATAGCAGAAAGCAATTTTTCTTCACCTGCTTTACAAAAAAACAGCTTAAAATTGTTTCTTTTCATTTAAATCCATAAAGTGATGTAGAATTAAGATACAAAGAATAAATAGCAGTCAAACTCCTCTCCTCTATAAAATAAAACTAAGGATGAATTATCCAAATCTATTTATTTATTTATTTATTTATTTATTTATTTATTTTTTAATGTATTTGGTGCAGCTCAGAATAGCAGTGACCTCCTGTTTTCAGCCTCCCCAGCACTGGGAATTGCAGGTGTGTGCCACCATTCCCAGTCTCAGTGGCTGGCTTAGTATGCTCAAGGGCAGTGCCAGTGTGGCCTACGGTGCTGAGGATTAAACCCCATCCTCCCCCTTGCTCAAGCAGGTGCTAAAATTGTTAAATGCTTAAATGCTTTTGTATTTATTTATTTATAGTTTATAGGAGAAAGATCCAAAAAAAGGAATTAGGAAAAACTCATTAGAGGCATGTAGTACTAACTTCTACAGAAAATCTTCTTAAAAATCATTTTTTAATGCATTTAGTACAGGGTCTACAGGGTCTCCCTACACAGATGGGACTCAGAGTGATCCTCCTGTATTCATCCTCCCAAGCACTGGGATACCAGACTCTCACCACCTCTCCCAGTCTCAGTGTACCTTGGGCGCAGGACCAGCACGACATGCATGGTATAGAACTCCTTAAAAGTGATTTAGGTATAAAACTTTCCCCCAACTTTTCAATTACTGCACAGTAACCTGAAATCTGTAGCCAGATAAATACTTGTTCTCATATGTTTCCTTCACGAAATTTCTATTCATTTGGAGATACAAGTCTATCACAAGCAGTAAGCAGTTTCTTGGCATTTATTGCATGAAGCATTTATAAAAGTACCATTAGTACCAGGGCTGCTGCTAAAGCCTCAACCCTACACACCATGTTTACGCAGCAGGTTATGTTTCCATGTATAAGGAGGAAGAAAAGCTAGTTTTCCTGAAATTGAAATTGATATTGTTTTTCCATTTAATAAGAAAATTCCTAAGCAAATGATTATAATTCTTCAGTAGTTACAGTACATAGTTCAATTAACATCTCTCACAGCTTTGAATGAGATGAAACAACCTGATTCATCTTTTTTCCTCATTATTTCCTGGTAGGGTGCAGTAGGGCTTTTTTTTCCCTAAACATACTTTACTATGAATGCATAAAGGAGATGAGGAAGTTAAGCACAGACTAAGAACTTTAAGCCTTTTCTCCGCTGAGTACATCAATGTCTTCTCAGTAAGGAAAAGGGGAAAACCTACTTTGATCTTGTTCCCTTTAAAATGTTTTTTTAACTGAAATTAGAAAATGTTTAAATCAAGGATCTATATGGAGGAAACAGATGGCGAGACAACGATCAGACAAAATGGAAGTACTAGAAAGAAATAGCAAGTTGGGAAATTAAAGAAATGACAAGAAGAGGCTTTTCTTCATTTTCTAATTTCAAAAGCTCAGATACCTGCTAGAAAATTAGTGGATGAATATTGGTGCTAGTTCACAGTACTTTCTTAAAACTAAAGCAATATTTGAAAGTATTTTTAAACTGCAAAAGAGTAAAAACAACTTTCTTGTTTATTCCATCAAGAAATAATAAAGAAAAGCTTCTAACGCTATAATTTCCCAATACACATTAGCATGGATGGCTGTTTGTGCCTAAAATTTTAGGACCGTGCTTCTATATTCAATGATTAATTCTCATAAGCACATGTTTTCACATCTGAGTGCAGCTTGGGATGCACTGCTTTATTTAGGCCACATACACACATAATATTCAGAGGATCTTACTCAGAGATTTTTGTAAAATTATGAACCGTTTTTGACCATGTTGGCCTGCCTGACATTATCACTCGAGATCATTCTTCCCTCTCCAAATTTCAGGAAGCAATAAAAAAACTCTGTAATATCATCTCCCATAAAAACCCAGATGGTTTGAACTAGGAATTAAAGTGTGCAGTTTTTAAGAGACATAATATATGATTTTATGTCTAGAATACATTCAAGCTACAGATTTACTATGTGTTTTAACCCAATTTTTTTTTATAAAACTCACTTATGGTTTTAATTAAAGGTATATTTTCAATCAAAAGCATCAGCACTTTATATATGAATCTAAAATGAAAACTGACATTAAAACCGACATTAAGATGGTTTAGGTTTCGACAGAATTATGAACAGTAAAGGGTAGCATGGGCTCTCTTCTACTACAGCTGTTGCAGGAAGACTAATAATTTTAAGGAGGACATTCGCAGTGGTGAGTACAAATCTCCTCTTAACCTAGATCAAGTATCCATCTGCCATGGGGTTCCATATAAAATGAAACCAAGTTTTAGAGTTCTTTCTGTCTAAGACACTTCACTCTAAGGAGTCCTACATATAGGGCATAGAACCCACCTCGCTCTGTCAGCAATATCCATTCTAATTGTAAAAGCTGGTCTATTTGTACATGGTTGGTGAGCCGAACTCTTCCTAGGCAAATAATACATAGTGTGAATTTTTGCAAGAAGAATAAACTATAAACCTTATTGAATCTATTGCATTACATTCACAAAATGAAAATAAATAAGAAAAATAAGAATCTCCCCTCTAGAAGGAGCATTATATAATGATAGTCCCACAGCTGAATAAATATTTCATACACTTCTCTGGATATATTGATGGAATACTACCAGATAGAATAAGGGAAAAACATAAATTTTACAGTACAAGTTCTGGTCTTCCACTCTACATTCTGCCACTTATTAAAACTGGAAATACGCAGTTATTTATCACTGAGGAACCCAGTTTAAGACTTTCTACAGTGAATATAATTCTACCTTAAAGATAAGGTTGTATAAGGGCTAGCCTGAAATGATGGCACATAAGCCTACCATGTACATATCTCATCGGGCATTAAATAAATATTTAAATAAATAGAAAATAACTTTTCAAAAGAAACAGTTATTACAGGAAAGTAAAAAGAGTTCCTGTGCCCCAGCTTCAGAGTGCTACTACACCTGGCCTCTACTTTCAAGGTTACTTTGGTCATAGTTGGCCCAATCATGCTGGCTGAGACATTCTTGTCCCATTGAGCTTTAGCTGTGTAAGATCATTAGACCCAAGTACTTAATCAGCTAATAGGAAGCCAGCTTAAAATTGAAACATGAAGTAACAGTACATGATTGGAAAGTCAAATAGAATTTGAGGAAGAAAATGAATACAGGGAAGAAGATCCACACAGAGGACAAGAATAAATAAAAACCATGATATAAATGCTGCACTTTAGAAGCCAACATCTGATAGATAGATAGTAAAGTTGTATGAGAAGAATTGAACACATGTCAGATGACTGATGTACCTGTAAGTGATGACAATTATGTTGATGTGTATCTCAATAGTCAAATCAAAGGAAGTCATTGGAGGGTGTTAATCATCTTTGATATGATCAAGCACATGTTTTTAAAAGACCATTGTGGTTGAAAAAGGAGAAGACTGGCTGAAGAGTCAGGTATCTGAACATTTAGTCATACTAATATTTAGGTCCAGTTCTTCACTTTAGATATTGTTCTTTTAATTCCTTACAATATTTAGAAAGAAATAACTAAGAACTTAACAAAACCATATGTAGTTAATTATCTGTCCCTAAGATTGTAGACAACATATGGGCGTCTGATACTGCAGAGCTAAAATTTTATCAAGGTCAAATAAAATTTTCACAAGGTAGTGCTACTGAAATGTAACAGTTAGCATATTTGTATTATATATTAAGTATATTGGATTCAGTGATTCTATACATGTTGTATTTTGCACAATCAATCAAGGAATTTTTTCTAAGAATTATCCTAAGGGTATAAACAATATCTGTGGAATAGAACAAGTTTGTCCACTCACAGTTAGTTCCCATTAATGTCTCTAGAATTGCAAATGAAATAATTGAACTGAAATGGTTCATAGATTAACCAAAGCAACTTGATTGAATTTTTATATTGGACATGTACAAAATGGATCTCAACAAAAATTAAATTTTACTTCTGTAAGTACTTATGTCATTATAGAAGTTATTTATTTATCTGTTTCAAATATAAAGTAACATGTGAAATTCTGTCATGTCTGCTTTGTTATTTTTACATGACTTATATAAACTGCTTTCTTGCAAAAAAATATTAAGAGCTATGGGGTTAAAGGACAGATTTGCAAAGAGATTTTTCAAAGCCTGGCTATAGTGAGAATTAGTTATAAAATTGTATCACAAAGAGAAAAGGAGACCTTGATGCTTGAATAAGGTCAGCAATGAGCTGGCTCTTTTTTTGCAAATGATAGATAGTACTTCATCATCAATCATAATTTTTTACACACTCCTTCTATCTTAAAGACAGTTGCTTTAAAAATACTAATACTTATTAGTATATGACTTTTATAAAACATAAAGTAGTTGTTTCATGTGGATGTGTTTTTGCAGAAATTCATTACATATGACTAAATAAATAATAGTATTCATGTAATTTACATCATGGAAGTATCATGCTAAATTCTGGTGGTCATTAAGGTTGCAGTCATGGAATCCATTGTGCCTTTTAGGAAGTTTTACTTTATTACTACTAAATACCGTGTCTAATTATTATACTTACTATTGTTGAAAATAACATACAATATTACTATTTTTTAGAAAATTAGGATGCTATTTAGAATTTTCATGTGTTACCTGAATAGAGCTTCATAATTTCAGATTAGAAAATTCCTAATTTTATCCTGGTTAAATTTTGACATTTGACAAATAAGCATAAAAGCATAGTATAGGCTAAAGGTTACATAAAAAACAAGTGTCCTTAAGACATTTAACTTCCATTTAGCTAACATTTGCCATATGACACTCATCTTGTTAGAAGCTTAAATATTACTGCCATCTCTGAGGAAATGCTGCCATTGGCCTCCAGCCGTGGGGGCCTGGCCCGGTCTTCAGCCATTGCTTTCTGTATGTCCCTTAGTGGCTTCGCAGTGCTTACCCTGTTTCTCTCAGCATCTCTTTCCCCGTTGCTGTGCTGCTTTCAGATCACTATACACTAAACTATAGTAAAAATGGATCAGTGATGTAAGTATTGCAACAGGAAGCCTAAATCTACTGGAAGCAAAAACAGGCAGTAATCTTGAAGACATAGGCAGAGGCCAAGAGTTCATGAACAAACCAAAGACTGCTCAGGAAATCATCAAAGAATCAATAACTTTAATCTCATGCTATTAAAAAGCTTTTGCAAACAAAAGAAATCACAAGCAGAGTGTAAGGACAACCCGTAGGGTTGTAAAAAAAAATTACTCAATTGTCCCTCAAAGAACTTTTATTTAGAACATATAAAGAATTTTAAAACACCAGACCAACCCCTCGATTCGAAGACCCTATTCATAAATACTCATCTGAGATGAATACATATTTCTTAGATTAAGAAATATAAATGGCATATAAATGTATGAAAAGATGTTCAATGTCATTAGTCATCTGAGAAACACAAATTAAAACAACACTGAGATTCTATCTCACCCAAGAAAAAAGTGGCTCTCATCAAGAAGTCAAGCAATAACAAATGCTGGAGGTGCTGCCAGAAAAATAGAGCCCTCTGCCGCTATTGGTGGATGTGAAAAAAGGGGCACTGCCTGTGGAAGTCAGTATGGAGATTCCACAAAAATCTAGGATCAGAAGTCCCATTTGACCCAGGTGTTCGCCTTATGGATATATTGTCAAAAGAACTTAAAACATGATATGTTTGCACCCATGTGTATAGAAGCATATTTTTATTTTATTTCATTGAGAAAGAAGTAGGTATGTGACAGTTTCAAAACAGGTTAGTAGGGCAGTTACCATAATTAATATATTGCATATTGTCTTTGTAGTAGTTATTCATAGTGCAAGATGCAGACATGATATCTTGTCAAAGCACTTTAGTTCAAAACTTTCTTCTCACTGAACTAAGAAAAAGTAGCACAATTTGTAATAGCTAAATCTTGGAAATAATCCAAATGTCTAACAACTGAGTAATGAATAAAATGACGTGGTATTTTTATACAATGGGGCATTACTCAGCCATAAACAAGTATAAACTTGAAACTTTCATTCTTGTCCCTCTTGATTTTTGATTTTTTTTGTCTTTTTAAAAAAATATTCTGAAAAGAATATAGTAATAATTGATATGACATTAGAAATGGTACACATTTAGAAGGCCAAAATGATAAGATTCAAAGTTTCTGGAAGAGAAGCGGTAATATGCAGTCCTATGTCCAGTCTTACATACCTATCTCTGTTTGTCTGACCAACAGATTTGATGAGAAAAATATATCAATAGTTGTTAATCTGCTATGCTTGTTCTGAAAATCTGTAACATGTATTTTTGTATGTTACCCTGTTTCTGTCCTTGTTTCTGATTTTTGTTCTTGCTTTTGTCTTCTACTTTTTGAAATGACATAAAATTAAATTTAATGGAGAAAAGATACTTTTATAGGTGAAAGATTCAACTTAATGCTATACTCATAAGTGAAATAAATCAGGCGTATATCTTTAAACATTATATTGTCTCCCTGGTGTAAAAATTAAAGAGTAAATAAGATCTAAAATGTACTAGGGTCGGGGGAGAGAGCTCAGTCGTCTAAGAAGGTGCCTTGCAAGTGCAAGGATCTGGTTCGATCCCTGATAGCACATACCATGCCAGTCACCATCCTGGGCAAGCCATGCAGGACATGGACACCGGGCATGGTGATACACACCCATAATCCCATCACTGAGGAGGCTGAGACAGGAGGATCACTACAAATCTAAGCTATGTAGCAAGAACCTGTACCAAATAAATACATAAATAAATAAGATAAAAATAAAATATACAGTAGATATTATGAACTAGGAAGAAATTATTCAAAAGTACTAAAGATCTAGGATAAGGGAAAAGAAAAAGGACAGAAGGAAACAGGAAAAAAGTGCAAGTCAGTTATACTATTAGTGACTCTTACCTCATTGAAAAAGATTTGTGCTAATATCAAACTAGAGGCATTTTTAATGTCCATTACCTACACTCTGAATAACTATTCTAAATATAATAATATGCAATGTATGAACTTCTGTCATTCTATAAATTTTGTTTTATACTTTTTCATAAAATGAAGGAAATTTCTGGGATTCTTGAGATCTTTCTGAGAACATCAGGATCAAGAAGTGATTTGTGTATGCATCAATAACTCGTGATGAATATACTCTGGTATCAAATATATAGTAACAAAGACTTTTAAATAAACATATCTCATATAAAGTTATATTATTTATAAACTCCTTATATGAACATTCTCTGAATTGAGTTTTCTTTTAATAACTATTCAACAAGCTGGTTACTCATAATGAAACTGAAATGTGACCATTTATCTGTATGCTTTATTTCAAGTTCACTGAACCCAGGCTACCTCCAGTACTAGAAAAATGTACATAGTGCTAGCATATCTTTCCTATCACTGTATCAAAATTTAAGGGTGTCATTGATCAATGAAGATGACAAGAACATTGAATAACACTGGCTAATAAGGTGAAATAAATAACCAGGAAAAATAGGTATTTCATTTCATGGTTTCTATAATTTCATGATGATTTTCTTCATAGTATTTGTAATTGTTCTATCAATAATTATTCTTTGTGAAATATCTGTAAAAGCACAGAGAAACAATTATGTCCCTTGGCATTAAAATATAGGTGTAAATTCATACAAATTAAGGGTCAAATTCATCTTTTCTCATATGAGAAAAAGGAAATGAATTATCTTGAGGAGTTAGACATTTTCAATTCAATAAACACTTGGAGAATAATATTAAATTAATTTTAGATATGAATAAATTTAGTTACAAGTGAAGCTATTATCTCAAGTTCATAGGCTGAGTCTAATTAAGGGTCCAAAATATTGGATTCCACAGCGTGTAGTGTTGGACATCAAATTCCCTTGCCTTAATGGTCTAATTTATTCTGATAACAATTCTAAATGAAAGAGAAAATCTGTGGCGTATCAAACACAACTAAAGCATTCACAGAGTTCACTACTACTTTGACATTTAATTACCTGTACTAATAGTAGCAAAATAATGTTTAGTTTGAAATTAAAATTACTGTATATTTATTTTATCTTAGGAAATGTTTTATGGATAACATGCTGCTTGGTGTTTGCATATTTGCAAAAATATCTCTGTTTATAATTAACCTCACTAATTCATAGCCATTGTATCTGAAAGAGCCAAAGAATTCAAAGTATTATCTATGAGCAAGTGGTACAGTTCAGTGTAGGACGCCTGCCTGCACGTGTGATGAGATGAGTTAAATTCCCAGCATAAAAAAATGTTATCCTTAGTACTTCGGGGATGTAACTACTTTGATTTAAATTTTAATTTTTTTATCTTTATTTTTTCACCAAGAATTGAATCTAGGATGGTGCATTTGCCAGGCAGTTGCTTTTGCCAGTGAGCTATCTCCCTAGCTCTAAAAAAAATAATAATAATGGATAATATTGTGTCTTGGAAGAAACCAAAATGTATAAAGAAAATATAATTAAAACCATCTGTATATTCATTACAGATGTAGATATAAAATGAAATGTGATGAAAATATGAGTTCTTTAACACACAATCTCTATGAAATAATCTTACATTAGCATTAAAGAGCATAATAAATGACATCTTTTTTTTCTTAGGTATCTATTCATCTGGGCAGAGTTCTTAACCTTTTCACATTATCTTATAGTTAAAACTTAATTATGGATACACTTTATTGAAGTCTTTCTTAACTGAATAAAAAAATACAAGATTCGATTATGGAAGATAATCAAGAAAAGAAATTTGTAATGCCTGACATTGGTTTGTAATGAATTATTTTATTATAATAAAACACTTAAAATGAAATACTTACAAAGTGATAAATTAGCTTGGTAATTTAAAATACACTACTAAATTTATACTTCAAAAATAGTGAAGTTGAATTTTTGTATATAAATATAAATGTGGATATTAAAATTGTAAAGGTAAGTAGATGAATGCACAATACCTACAGCACTCTGTGAAACATTTTCATTGCATCTACAAAACATTAATATTTATATGTATTCATGAAACAATGGTAAATGGTAAACAATGTTCCTCCAGTGAAGCTTATGTTTTGCAATTAAAATGAGCAATACATTAACATCATAATGTAAATCTAATATTCAGTCATGATTTTAAGTAGATGAAATGGTTAGTAGATGAATAAAAATACATATACTAGAGATGAAATACAAAAAAAATGTTCCTTTTTTCATGCTGTCCTATATTTTATGTATAATACTATTATTGTTTTTTTTTTTTCTACAGGGGATTGAATTTAGGACTTTGCCCTTTCCAGCCAGGCACTTATGCCACTGAGTTACATTGCCAGCACTATTACTGTTATTGATAGACTTCCATGATTGTACTTATGTTTTCTATGTTCTACTCTTAATCACTGATTTTATTCTCCAACCCAAAGGACATATTAAAAAGTAAAACAGCAATACTTTATCTTAACCTGATAAATATTCCAAGTAGAACTGATTGAATAAGCTAAAGCATCAGGATCCTATGAATAATGCCATGCGTATTATATGATTTTCAAATCCTCCCAGGTACGTTTTTTACATGAAAAGTGATTGAAACTATAACATGGAATAGAAAGGGCAGACTGAGGGTTCCATATCATAGCCAAGGTGAAAGTTTCTACTCTCAATATTTCTCTGATGTCAAGTTAGGTAGAATCAATACATCACACATTTAATTGATCAAAGAAATTGCTAAAAAACAAATTTTACATTAAGACGATAAACATGGCTATTAACAGAAATCAAGATCTATAGTAATCAGATAAGCTGAGCTAATTAACCTTGGCTCTGTCATGAAGCGTTTTGAGATGAGAATGACATCTTAAAGCATACATGGCATATTTCATGCCCTTTGGCCTCCCACCTCCTATGCAGTGAGCCTCAATTGGGCAAGGCTGTGGAGAGTAGGATTACCAGTTCTTAAATCTTGTATTATAGAGGATATTCTGGAAATCTGCAGAGAAATGTATTATTAGGCTAGTCATCTTCCAATCAGAATTGCTAAATTAATATAACATCTCATTTTTACCATATGACTAAATGTGATTGATTTTATCTGCATAAGATACAACTCATGTTAAGCAAAGGAAAATGAAAACCTCAAGTATGGGACCCAATGAACAGTTTCTGTACATGCTAAGCTTGGATCAGTGAGAGGTGGCAATAACTCCCAGCATAGTTCACCCAAGATTGCATTGTCCAAGGCAGTGTACAGAGGAGAACTTCAGACAAAAATATCTCGTCCACCTAAGCAAACCCACTTTTTTAAATAGATTAATAAACATATAATTTGATATAAAATTCCATGTGAAACAAGGAAGGGAAGAAGGGTTGAAGGGAGGGTAGAGAAATGGGAAGAGAATCTAGTTATATCATGTGCAGGTACAATTTCTCTATGATGAATGCAATCATCGTGTATACAAAAAATATATACCCATAAACTAAATTTAAAAATGTAATGTGAAAGGCCGGCCAAATAGCTCAGTGGATTAAAGCACCTACAAGCAGGTTTAGGATCCCGGGGATTAAATCCCCGGCATGCTATGCCGGCCCCACCACCGAGGCACACTGAGTGAGATAGTAATGGAGACTGGGCCTGGTGGCATGTGACTGTAATCCCAGCTCTCGGGAGGCTGTAATTAGGTGGATCACTACGAGTCCGATCTAGTACTGAGACCCTGAATACCTTCTAGATCTTTCCCTAAAATACACACACACACAAAAAGTAATGTGACAAACTAATTTTCTTAACAAAACCCACAAACATTTCCTTGGATTTTTCAAAATAAGGGACATGTTATATCGATGCCTTCCTGGAATAGATCTGAAAATTCACCATAAATTTTGAGAATTTTCCGTTAAGTTGAACAAAAACATCTAATTTCCTATCTTTTCAGTAGAATGAATCAAATGAATCATTGTCAAAGGTTCTGCTTCTAAAAAGAATTAATTCCTTATTCTCTTAAATCACAAATATTCACTGGTGTGTGGTAACATTCTGGACTGATTTTTAGTGTGAAATTTTGCTTACCAGGAGCTAAAGTGGTACAAATGGAAGTATAGATCATTTCTTCAAAATATACTGAATTTGCTTGCATACCTCACAGGGAATTTTCAAAGAAGGGCTGGGGAGGAGAGGGGAGAGCAAGACAGAGATAAAAGAGAGGGAGATGGGGAGAATCACAAAACATGTAAGACCTTAAGTATTCTGGAAGTTCTGGAAGTTCTAGATTAGAACAAAAAAATAGTCTTTGAAAGACAATTAACTATTTTTTTTTCCACTCTGGATTGTCTTTTAAGTCTGTTAGTGATTTCTTTTGCTTTGCAAAAGTTTTATTTTATTTTTTATAGAATGAGAACCCAGGTTTTGATTCTTAGTGTTATTTTTTTTTGTATACTGAGGTTTTATTCATGAGATATTTTCTTACACATGTGTATTCAAAAATTATGCCTATTCTCTACCAGAACTATCCTTCTCTGCTTCACTATTTAGGTCTTTCATGTGTTTTAGTTTCCATTTAGTGCTCCATGATAGCCGTCAGTGTAGTTTAAGTCTTTGGCATGAACAAAGCCAATTTTTCCAGCACTATGCATTAAAGTATCTTCCTCCAGTGAGCATGGTGTTTGGCTCCTTTGTCAAAGGTGGGTGGGGAACTGTGGAATTGTTTCTGCATCTTCTTGTTTCCACTGATCCTCCAGTCTGCCCCCACCCCACTGCCATGCAGTTGCCACCACAGTAGCTTTGTACTATAATGTCCATCAGAGACTGTGATGGCCCTGCCTTGCCTTCATTGCCCAAAATTTGTTCTTGCAATTCCAGATCTCTTCACTCCAAATTAGTTTTAGGAATGATTTCTCTAATTCTGTGAGGCATGCTAATGATATTGTGATTGGGTTTGCATTAAAGTGTGTGACAATTTTGGAAGTATAGCCATTCACTCTGCTGGTTCTCCCATCTATGAGCAAGGGATATGTTTCCATTTTATGACGTCCTCTTTGATCACCTTTTTCAGAGTACTCTAATTTTAGTGTATTACTTCTTTTGTCAGATTGATTCATAAATGTTTCATTTTGGATGATATTGTGAAGGTGTGTTTTCCCTAATTTCTCTCTCAGTAAATTTGTTGTTTGCATACAGGAATTCTATTGATCTTTTGGTGTTGACTTGGTATCCTGCTTTTGAATTTGGTCAATAAATCTAGAAGTCTTCGGGTGGAGTTTTTTACTCTTCTATGCAGAGTTTCATAACTTGCACAAATGATGGTAATACAACTTCTTCCTTTCCTATTTTTTCTTGTTTAGGTAAAAATATAAAGAACAAAAAAATCAGACCCCCAAATTTAAAACCCTATCTGAAAAATGGGCAGCTGAAATAAATATACACTTCTCAGATGTAGAAATACAAATGGCAAACAAATGCCTAAAAATATTCAACTTCAGTAATTATTAGATAAATGCAAAGTAAAACAATGCTGAGACTCCATCTCATTCCAGAAAGAATGGGCATTACCAAGAAACCAACCAATAACAAATGTTGGATGTACTGTGGGAAAAAATGAGCACTTTTCCACTGTTGGGGAGTGTTAACTGGTGCAACCACTTTGAAATCAGTGTGGAGATTCCTCAAATAACTAGGATCAGAGGTGTCATGTAACCAAGCTATCTCCTTTCCGGACATCTTCCCATAAGTATTTAAAAGAGGATCCCATAGTGGTATATATATATATATATATATATATATATATATATGCTTCCATGTTTATAGCAACATAATTTCAAGTAACTAAGTCTTGGAAACAACCCAAGTGCTCATTAACAAAATAATTAATAAAGAATATATATTTTTTTTGTGTAGCTGTGTAGTACTTACCATAAAGAAGGATACATAAAACATTTTAGATAAATGGGTGCTACTCAATACAAAACTTTTAAGTGAAATAAACTGCAGTTATATGTATAAATATTGTATCATCTCTCTAGTGGTAGAAATTGGAAGAGTAAATAAAGACCAAACAAAATATGTAATACATATTTTGAAATAGGATTAAATTGTCCAAAACAAAAGAGGAACTAGGGAGGTGGGAGATGAAAAGGAAGAAAGAGAAAGGGAAAAACAATAAAAAAAATGAAAATAAAGCTTTGTAAATAGGGAGGGGATAAGAAGGATTAAAAGAAGGAAAGGTGATTGGAAAAATTAGGAATCAAAATATATCAGGAGGGGGCCAGGGAGATGGCTCAGTGGAATAAGCCCTTCTCTGGCAAGCGCAAGGGCCTAAGTTCACTCCCCTGTTCCCTGTTCCATTGGAAAAAAAAAAATATATATATATATATATATATATATATTTGTATTTGTACCTCTACATATATATGTAGAGGTACAAATATAAATTCCCTGTGAGAATTATGTGTATCCAAAATGTACCGATAAATTTAAAGTTTGTAAAACACTTTGAGAGACTTTTTCCAGTATTTAATTATACTTTATAAAATTAATTATGCACAATGTAAAAATTATTTGCTCCCAGGTACTCCATGTCCTATAACTTTAAATACTGTAAGTGTTGCAACAGATCTCAATTTTACAGTCCGTGGAGATTTTCTATGGTTCAGATTTAATAACTCATGATTAAATAATTCAAAACATTTTCCTAGTCTGCTAATCATTCTCATATCCACTTCTCAACTTCCTTTGACATTCTGAAACAGAGAAAACCAAATCAAAGCCAATACTCTATTAAATACTGCTTGGTAAAAATGATCTTTCCAATTTTTCATCTTTCTGTGATTAACTTGGTGATGTTATTTATTGTAGTAATTTAATGATATTGTTTTGATATCTAATGGGTTTTTCTTATGCTTTGGGACCAAACTACTCATATTCTGCTGTAACTGAAATTTGGTGAAATTGTCTTGAGTGGCTAAGATTAAATGATGAAGGAAATATGGTTACATACACTTTGCATCTAAGGAAAAAAGAAAAGAAAAGCAACACATTTTTGATAAGAACTACTTGGTCCACACATAGAGTTTTAAAAATCTGTTTGAATAGAGAAACAATACATTACTGTATCTTAGTTCCAAATGTGTTTTACAGTAGTCCCAAATGTATTTTAGTGTAATAACATAATGCTGTCATTTTTCAATTCATTAATTACAAAATATTCCTCTGTGAGGATTCTACAAACCAACAAAATAAGGAAACAGAGGAGACATGTAGAGAACCCCAGCAGGCACTTTGCTCTTTTCCATTAAATATTCCATATACATCCATCTAGTCATTACAGTATTCCACATATCTGTCAACCTGTGCTAGGCTATCACACACCAGCACGAGCCCTAAGAAGATTCTTATGAAATATTCATAAACATTTTCAAGTTACAAATTCTTCTCATTCAAGATAAGATTTAATGGAGACACTTTCCCTAAGAAGTTAATGAGAACTTTTCTCTAATAATTTATGAGCTTGGATATCTAGTGCCCTATGATTTCAACACACACTCTGGGAACAAATTCAACACCAATTCACGTTCAGCATTCTTTTGTTTAGAGACCTGAGGCAGCATTCTCCTGGCTGTAAATAATCTGATAAAAGCTCAATTTGGATGAAGAGTGATTTAACTGTAATGACCATATCCAAACCAGTGGCTGATTTTTACTATAGTTTGCAGGAAGAATATCAAGTGATAGTTTTTTATCCCTGTAGTCGAGTTGAATTCTGGACAGCTAAATTGGAAAGTGTGAATCTTCTGATTAATCTGCTTGATTGACTAAGAGCAAAAGCTGACTGAAAGACCCTCCACATTAAGTGAGAAATCTTGTCCGAATGGAGAGCATCTCTTGTAGCCACTCAATCAGTTTCCACTCTAGAGAGGATAAAATAAATTAGGGCTATAACTGTTACAGGCATTTGTTGAAAAACCTAGTTAAGCTTTTATTTGCCCAAATTATTTTACTGGAAAATGTTTATTTCAAAGATTTCAACAGAAACAAAAATAAGATATGATGAATCATTTATTAAAGAATAAAGAATTAAGAAAAATCTATAAAATTAAGTAGCACAGGGAGAGAAGGGGTCATAGGTTTGGAATGATAGCCTTAGCTTTCTCATGAAATAAATAGAAGTTATTGGTTAAATTACCCTCAAACTCTGGACATTTGGTGACACAGTAGCGCTGTGAACATCACTACTGACACAGACATTTATGTGAACAGCAGGAGTGTTTATGGGAGCTAATGAATCTGTGAAAAGTTAGTCTTACACAGATATCATTCAAGCAACATTTAAGTAATTATACTTTTTAAAAAATTTCATTTAAATTATGAAGTATAATTAATTATAATGCATCATCATCATCATGATCATGTACCCAGCATTTGCACAAGGGTATTATGAAGGCACTATTGTTATCATGGTGCCACAAAGAAGAAACTAAAGTTTAAAAGGGGATAAAATCTTAACTACTGATTCATAATGATTAAGTGACTGGCTATGACTCAAATCCCAGAAATTAAAGAGATGAAGCTGGGACTTGAAATGATCAGCCTTAGTTCCTACAGCATATGAGGCAGGTGTTTATCATAAGTACAAATAAACAAATGTCAGTGTAAACACGAAGGCCATTCTTGTAAAATTACAAAAATCTTCAATGTCTGTAGTTACCCCTTCCTGCCCCCAGCCCCATCCACCAGATATTCTCATGACACATCTTTCCTATAAATAACTGCACTAAAATAGTATTCATCTAATATGACATACATATATCAATTTTTTTTCAACAAAATGAACTAGGAAGTTATTTGTATACTCAAAGATTAAGGATTCCTGTGTCACCCATAACCCTAAATTCAGAGAAGTACACACACTTCCGCACCATGAAGAACAGTTGATAGAGGCTAAAAGGAAAGCGAAGCACTTGTTTAATTGGCTGCAGATAGGGGTTTGCTTTATTTGAATATGACCCCTATTTTGAGTAGAGTATATCTACTTGCTTGTATTAAATAACAACAAACAAATTGTGAAGCCAGAAAAAATTATCCACATATTTAGTAAGCAATGCTAAGACTACTTTATAATCTAAATGAAACATCTTTATATGTTATTTGTCACTTATCATGTAAATCAAGAGGAATGAAGGCATTTGTATTTTGTTTTCAATGCAAAGTACTCTGCTCTTGTCCCTAAAATACTTTAATGCTGACTTAAGATAAAGCACCTTTACTTAGAAGGACAGTAAGTCCTTCTTAGGACTTTGGATTCATTCATGAATCCAAAATATTGTGAACTACTCAGAAAACCTGAGAATCCAATTATTTTATGAATCTTACAAAGAACCTATTTGATTTAATTAGAATTATTTGATGTAATTAGAACCCTACGGTTGTGCAAATTAATCAAATCATGTGAAAAAGCAATAAACTATAAATATTGAAACATATAGACTAGGTGAGCACAATAGGAAGCATAGAGGGATAATTTGCTACAGATTTACTTTCTTTTTTTTTTTTTTTTTTGGTGAAATTGGGATTGAATTCAGGCTCTTGCGCTTGCCAGGCAAAGGCTTATTCTACTGAGCCATCTCCCTGGCCCCTTCAGATTGTTTTCTAGTCCACTCACGAAACATTCAACTAAGACATTTCATATATGTGGAAGCAGAAGGTTTCATGACTCCTCTCAAAAGGACCATACAGACTTCCTATCAGGGGCTAGTAGGGAAGGAGGAGGAGGAGATGTGAACAGGTGGGGGAGAGGGGAAAAGGGGCAGGTAAAAGAGCATAGGGAGGAGGATAAGGGAAGATTTAAAATGCACATGGCAATGTTTTGCAGCTCTAACCTATTTAGATAGAATTCCGTTCTGTTTTACTTGTCTGAACAGAAAAAGAAATAAATTTTGCTTTTTAAACCAATTCCAATGTAAGTAAGGAATTTTTGAGCACATGAAGTTTATATAACTGAGCCTCAGTTCTGACATCCTCCCATCAGGCACGGTGATACACACCTGCAATCCCAGCTCTTGGGAGACTGAGACAGAGTTCCAGGCCATTGTTGCATAGAGCTCAAGGCCTGTCTAAACTACATAGTGAATACTTTCAAACAACTGCTTTCTCTAAATACCAAAAGAAACAAACAAAAGAATAAAGTAACGTCACCAAAAATATTCTGTTCTTTTGGAAAAGATGATAAAATTTATATCTCAGATGTTTTAACATCCACAATATCACAAATTACTCATTACATATGCACTTTTATTAAAGGCAAAGATACTATTAGAGAAGATTTATTAATTTGAATAAGAAATGAATGCCATTGAGCATGATGTATTTTCAAATATAAGAATTATGGGTTGGGAGATAGCTCAGCAGTGTAAGTGCCTAGCTGGCAGGCACAAGGTCCAGTTTGATCCCTGATACTGCATAAAACAAAACAAATAATGCTTTTGCATTACCTACAGTGACTCACTCATAGTGAAATTTATTCTACACCTGCATAAAAGATTTTTGTGTGTAATTATCTAAAATATTTGATGTGGAAAATTAAATTCTTATAAAAATAAGAACATTAATTCATTATTGAAAGGGAGGAGCAACAAGTTTAGGACTCTAATATAAAGTACTTTGATTTAAATTTAAAAAAACAGAAAATTATAACATAAATTAAAGAATAAACATGATTTTCTTTGAAAATTTGCTGTTAGTTTTTTCATGATTATAAATATCAGTCTAAATTTGAAATTGCTAATAATATATCCTGATAGATTACATCCTTTAATTCTTCAAAATTTTTCAATGTGAACTTTATGTAAAAAAATGTGAAATTATTGCAATATGATTGAAATTATTATTGTTGCATTTAAAACAAGTGTTAAATGATAATATTCAAATTGGTATGAATTTCTTATTAAATTGATATCATTAAAATGATAATAAATGTTAAAATTATCATCCATAATGCAATATGAAAGAATATATGTGAAATAAAAACCATGTAAAAATCTTAATATCTGGAAATGGTAATTTAGTAAATACAAGGCAAATTTTCATATGTCATAACAATATTTTTAAAACCTTATAAAACCATATATTTAAAAACACAAAAAAATTTCCTGCTATAACACACACAGACTTAAAATACTATCCCAATATCTTTTCATAAATTGACAAAAAGTTTAAAAAGTTATACAATAAATATTTGTGTGTAATAAGTTGCCATGTTCATAACTATTAAGTAATATTTTATTAAATTCTATTTTCAAAATTCAAGTGAAAAAAGTTTATGCTTTTATAAATATGTAGAGCTTATAAAACATTGATTAATTATAAAATAGAATATCTATTGAACTCCAAACCAGATATGCATTATGTGGCTGTATTTTAATGGCCAAGATTTGAGAGAGGCACCTTTTCCACAAATATTTCATGTTCAATGAGATTTTCTTCCAGAAATAATTTAACTGTTTCTATTTGTTTCATAGTGACAGATTAATATAATTCTTACCTCTGTGTGCTACTGTATTTTCTTTAGTACGATAATACTAATAATCTACTTTTATCAAGAGAGACAAATATTAAAAGTTAGGACAATACGTAGTGAGTGAATATCAATTAGACACCAAGTGTATTTTTAAACCTTTGTTAGCATAGAAACAATGATGTTATTTTTTTTTGTGACACTCAACCATCCTATCACTGCAGAAGTTTAAGGAATTATGCAACATCTCAGACAGTTCTCATCACCCTAAATTTAAATTGCAAGAAAACTTTGAACTAAAATTTCAGCATCATGATAAAACTTTCAGCATCAAGTTATGTCAATTACTGCTATACTGTCTATCAAATAAATGTTTGCTAAAAAAAGGTAATAAATGAAGATAACAGAGAAGAAAAAAATGTCTTAAGGCTGTCCTGCTACAGTGTTACATATGGTTAGATTTCTAATTTTTTATGTAAAAATATGTAATTCTTTATTCCTATTTTTTAATTTTTTTTTCTTTTTTCTTTAAATTCTGAAGGGATTTAAAGTTTAACATATCAATACTTGATGGAAAATACCTGTTCCGTGTTATTCAGCAGAAAAATATAAAAATGAGGTATAAAAAGTAAAGCCATATTAACATGCTGATCTGTAAAAGACTCAAGTCAACAACTTCTGACATTGCATGTCCTGTGGATAACCCACTACTATTATGGACTACTGAACTGTATTGGATTATTTTGCTGAATTTATGTACCTACAATATTTAAATGACAAGAGAATACACATCTCTGACAAAACTAAACAAAAAAGGGGATACAAGTGAAGGACCATTTTCTATCTGTATATACAAAATAGTTAGGATAGATTTACAGCTACTTTTCTCTTAATTCAAAGAGAAGAAAGATTTGTACTAATAGTGTTTGGACAGGATATCATGTCTGGATCTTGTACTATGAATAACCATTATGAAGACAACAATATACAGTGTATTAATTATTGAAACTGTCCTATTAATCAGTTTTGAAACTGTCTCATTGTTATTTGTTTCTCAATGAAATCAATAAAAAAAGAGAAAATTTCAACATCATAATAACTTCTTCAGAAAATCTAAAACTAAAATAAAACCACCAAGCAGGAGCAATAACATAAATAAATGATGAAATTTTCTATTTTGAACATTAGAACCATAACCATTCAAAAAAAGGAATTAAAGAAGAAAAGTTATTTAGTAAGCATGCAGTAGAATTTCTACTAAGCACTTACATGCATTATTTCAATTAATATCTGTGAAAACCTTTTTAAGTAGACAATATAATGATGCTCTTGGAACTATACGTGACACCTCTAATTTCAAAATAAACAAATTTTCTAATAGAAATTTATATAATCATCCAGCATAAAAGTATAAAAGTATAAAAATGAAGTATACATCGTGAGCCCATAATATTAAGCTGAGCTGTAAATGGATATGGTCGACAATTTCTTTGAATAACTCCCTATGGTTGCAGAATGCTGGACTGTGTTGGATTTTGGTGTCGAGTTCAAGCACCTAAGGTAGTTGAATGTCAACAGAGTGCCCACTTTTGACAGGTGTAGACAAAGGAAGGGTTGTAGAAAGAAAAAATCATGATGTGTGTGTATAGACAGTACAGTTGGGATAGATAACGCTGTGCTTCTACATAATTCTATGAGAGGCAAGATCTGCACTAATGGTGGTTGGACAGGATAT